>JAQZBX010013731.1:26063-39576 GCA_029593785.1 Cabassous unicinctus
TCACCACTGTTGTTCAATATAGTGCTAGAGGTTCTAGCTAGAGCAATCAGGCAAGAAAAAGAAATAAAATGCTTCCAAATTTGTAAGGAAGAATTAAAATTTTCACTATTCACAGACAATATGATTGTATATCTAGAAAGTCCCCAAAAACAACAAAGCTGCTAGAGCTAATAAACATTTCAGTAGAGTGTCAGGATACAAGATCAATATGCAAAAATCAGTGGTGTTTCTATACACTAGTAATGTGCAATCTGAGGAGGAAGTCAGTGAAAAAATTCAATTTACAATAGCAACTAAAAGAATCAAATATTTAGGAATAAACTTAACCAAGGATGAAAAGCACTTGTATTCAGAAAACTATAGTACATTGCTAAAAGAAATTTAAAAAGACCTAAATAATTGGAAGAACATTCCATGCTTATAGATTGGAAGACTAAATTTTGTCAAGTTTTTCCACTGTGAAGTTGCTCTTTTTCTCTCCTTTCCCTACTGTGTTCTTTGGAATAACGTTACTAGGTGCACCCCCACATGTACAGAGTGGGGAATTGTGTTCTCTTGAGGACAGAGTATCTACATAAGTTATTTGGAATTCTTGCCAGGAGTTTTGTCTCTTCTCCCACATTAATTTATTTACTCAGTCATTTATTTATATCGGTATGGATCCATGGATATTTATTTTATTCATTAGGTTATAAGTCAATACTACTCTATTTATCTTGTTACTCACATTGTTCCAGTTATGACCATTGAGAGATCTGTCAGTTGGTTCCTCTGCCCCTTTTGGCATACTCTGTCAAAGGGGAATTAGTTTTATTCTTTTTTGAACCCTTCTTTACTTCCTGGAAATATAAGATGCTGTGAGTTCAACTTGTATATTTACTAACCCAGTCCAAAAGCAACCATTCCTCCAAGGAGCGTTGATACCTTTTATTGGAGAGTGGTATTAGAAATCCAGATCTGGTAGCCAGGTGTGCTTCTTACCACTGCGGTGGTATTGTTCTAGGCCAGGGGGTCTTAACCAGCAGTCCACGGACCCCAGGAGGTCCATGAGCTTTAACTGAAATAAAATCAACTTATTATATTTATTTTCTCTGACCTCTAATTGAAATCTAGCATTTCCTTCACTTGTGAATGTATGTAATAAATTACAGTAGTATTCATTTTAGATTTAAAAAATAACATTTTACTTTAACTTTCCTATATTTTTGATGTATTGAATTATTTAATGCGTTAAGAAAGAAGCACATATGTATACTATTACATCATGGTTTTTATTTTAGTAACTGTATTTCAATATATGTGTCTGATTTCCTTTGTAATTTAATTTTATGCATTTAAAAACATTCTTGTGGGGGTGTGTTGGTGCAGGTGTGGTATTTTTATTAAAGAATACACAGTATAGTGTGGACTTAGTATGATTTTTATTTTAATGTAGCATGTTCTGAATGCATTGGATAAATACCTGCAAAAAGGTTGGTAAGAATGGCTGAGATAGTTTTATGATGCCATCAGAAAACTCAAATTTCTAAATGTTTGCCGAAAATTACCATTTGAACAGATATTGAACCGTTAGTTATCAGGTACTGAAATTATGGGAAGGTTGTAAAACGTAATTTTGAATAATCCTAAAATTTAATTTAAAAGCATGCCGATGGTGAGTGTCATAAAACTATCTGCCACTACATTTTGAGAAGAGGTCTGTGGTTTTCACTTGACTGGCAAAGTGGTCCGTGGAACAAAAAAGGTTAAGAACCTCTGTTGTAGGCCCTCTCAACTGGCAGAGCAAGGAAATACATGTGCGTATACAGCCAGTGTATATATACATATCTGTGAATATTTATATATGTAAACAACTGTATCTATGTTAAGCTAACTATTATTTCATATTGATGTCTCCCTCTAATCCATTATAACATGGGTTACTCTAAGCAACTCCCCTTGCTTATCTGTAACTTCCCATTCAAACAGTGAGCAAACCTGCTCCCACTATCTCCCATCCATTTAATTAATTATTCAATAAGAGTTATCATGTATAGCAGTATCAGAATTGTTTAACCTAGATCCCATGGGAAACAACTTTATCTACTAGAATTACAAGGTACGATTCCTTTTGGCTTTAGTTTTACAGACTCTACTCATTTCCAAAGTTATTTTGGTAAGAATTTTCCCCCCACTCTATTCAGTGTGGTTGTTTAACATATTTGCAATACAGTTAAAATATTTTGTCAAATTCTGCTTTCCATTCTAGGATCTTCTAAATGATTTTTTTGTAAGTTCATTTTTTTAAAACAATTTATTGAAGTATATCATTCATACATGAACATACATAAGCTATAATTATTCAGTAAACATCATGAACTTACAAAACAAACATGCATAACATCATACAGGACTCCCACACATCACCCTCCCCGCCCCCAAACACCCTGAATTGTTGTGTAACTTTTGTTAACAAATCATGAACGAGCATTGTCAAAGTATTGCTACTAACTATAGTTCGTATCTTCTTCCTCTTTACATTTTTTAAGGATTTATTTATTTATTTATTTATTTCTATCCATTTTTACCGCCCCCCCTCCCGTTTTTGCTGTTTCTGTGTCCATTCACTGGGCAACTCTCTGTGACTGTTTCCTGCCCTCTCTTTCCATACTTCTCCACCTGTCTTCATTGGGATTTGATCCTCGTAATCTCCAATATGGGAGAGAGGTGTCCTACCGCCTGTGCCACCTTAGCTCCTGGTTTTTTGGTGCATCTCATCTTGGCTCTCCCTTGTGTCACTCTACTGTTACGTCATCATCTTCTGTGGCTCGACAGGGCCTGGTGGCGCACCCACACACGGGGCCTGATGGCTCACCTGCGCACGGGGCCTGGTGGCCCAGGCGCCTTCTATATTTTTCTTTTTTTTACTTTTACCGGGAGGTCCCGGGGATTGAACCCAGGTCCTTCCATATGGGAGGCAGACACCCAACCACCTGAGCCACATCTGTCCCCCTGCTATATCTCTTAAGGTTGACCAGAGATACCCAAAGTTACAGTCTATTCCCATACAGGATGGTCATATAATAAATCAGGCTTAGTTTATCACCAGCATTCCAAAAACCAGACCTAGGGAGAAAAACTAGGTCTGGGAACACATGCATGGTTTCTAATATAGCGAATGTTTAGCCTACCCTGATTATCACAAAATCAGGTCAGCAAGAATATTCACACTAAATGATTTTTTAGCTTTGCATATATTAAGTTTCACTCTTACTGCTGTAAAGTTCTATGAGTTTTGAAAATGCAAAATGGCATTTACCTACGATTACAGTAGCATACAGAATAGTTTCACCACCCTAAAGAATTCTCTCTCACCCATTCAATATCCTACCCTTGATTCCCAGCAACCACTTATCTAGTCCCTTTGAATTCCAGAATAACATATAAATGGAATCATACAGTATGAAGCATTTACAGACTGGCTTCTTTCATGCAGCAATGTGCTTTTAAGATTCACCTATGCCTTTGCATGGCTTGATAGCTCATTTGTTTTCATTGCTTATTAGGACAATAGTATTCTATTGTAGGGCTATATCACAGTTTGTTTTCCATTCACCTATTAAAGAACATATTATTTGCTTCCAGGTTTTAAGAATTATGAATAAAACTGTTATAACCATCTGCATGCTGGTGTTTATGTAGACATAACTTTTCAAACCAGTTGGCAAATACCTGGGGGCACAATTTCTGGATTGTATGGTAAGACTATGTTTAGCTTTGTAGGAATTGCCAAAGGGTCTTGAAAGTGTTTGTGCTCTTTTGTATTTCCACTTGCAAGGAGTGAGGGTTCCAGTTGTTACACATCCTTGTTAACATTTAATATTGTCAATTTTCAAACCTCTGGCTCCGATGACAAGGAATCCATCAGCATAGATGCATATAACTGAAATCCGATAGGAAAATGATGATATCACTACTGGTCTTACAGAAATAAAAAGGATTATAAAAGAATATTAAGAATAATTTTATACTGAAAAGCTAGATAATCTAGAAGAAACGGATGAATTCCTAGAAATACAGTAATTAACCAAATTGACTCAAGAAGAAATAGAAAGAATTAACAAACCTGTAAGAAGCACAGAGATTGAAACAAACATCAAAATGCTTCCACCAAAGAAAGCTCCAGGACCAGATGGCTTCACTGGTAAATTCTACCAAACCTTTAAATAAGAATTAATACCAATACTTCTTAAACTCTTCCAAAGAATTCAAGAGGAGTGAACTCTTCTTAATTCACTCTATGAAGCCAGCATTACTCTTATAACAAAGCTTAGTAAAGATATCACAAGTATAGGAAATTACAGAACAATTTCCTTTATAAATATAGATGTAGAAATCCTCAACAAAATATAGCAAACTGAATCCAAACTCATATTTAAAAGATTAGACACCCATGACTAAGTATGATTCATCCTAGGAATGCAAGGTTGAGTTATCATACAAAAAATAATCAATGTAATAAACTACATAAGTAAAAGGAAGGAATAATCTATTATTATCTCAATAGATGCAGAAAAGGCATTTCACAAAATCCACAACCCCTTCTTGATAAAACACTAGAAAACTAGGAATAAAAGAAAACATCTCAACATGATAAAGTGCATTCATGAAAAACCCACAACTAATATCATAAACAATGGTGAAAGACTTAAAGCTTTCCTCCTAAGAAAATGAGGGCAAGAATGTCGACCTTTGTGACTGCTATCCAGTATCATATTAGAACTTCTTCTCAATGCAATTAGGCAAGAAAAAGAAATAAAAAGTATCCAAGTCAGAAAGGAAGAAGTAAAGCTATTCCCAGTTGATTTGGTCTTATATTGCAGAAAATCCAAAGGAATTCACAGGAAAACTCTTAGAGCTAATAAGCAAATTCATCAAAGTAGCAGGGTACAAATCAACATACAAAAAACCATTGTGTTCCTTCACACTATCAATTAAGAAAACAACTCTATTTACAATAACATGGAAAAGAATAAAATACCTAGGAATAAATTTAATAATACAAAAGTCTGGTACTGAAGACTATGAAACACTGTGGAAAGAAATTCAAGATGACTTAAATAAATAGTATGGCATCCAATATTCATGGATTAGAAGAGTTAACATTGTTAATATGTCAATATTACCCAAAGCAATACACATTCAAGGCAACCCTTATTAAAATTTCAGTAGCCTTTTTGCAGTAATGGAAAAACTGATCCTCAATTTTTTTTTGAAGATTTGTTTTATTTATTTCTCTCCACCCCCTCGTTGTTTGCACTTGCTGTCTGTTCTGTGTCCTTGTTTCTTTAGGAGACACCAAGAACTGAACCAGGACCTCCAATATAATAGGGAGGCATCTAATCACTTGAGCCACCTCTGTTTCCTACTTTGTTGTGTCTCTCATTGTGTTTTCCTTCTTGTGTATCTTATTGCATCAGCTTGTTGAGTCAGCTTGCCATGCCTGTCCACCGTGTAAGAAAACCTAATGTGTGTTGGGAGAAGCTGAGTCATTGGCCTGTTTGCTAGCATTAGCCTGCTTAGTCATACAGGAAAGTTAGGAAGGGGGAATTTACAGCCCAACACCCTGTGGCTTACAGCACACAGCACACAGGGCACACCCAGTGGCTGTGTTATCAGAAGGCAGCCAGCACCATCATTGTATAGCAGGAAAAAGGGAAAGGGCAAGGGGGGGGCACCCCCACCCCCACCACCCACTTTTAGGTTACCTCACGGTATTGTGGACAGTGACCAGAGGCCAATCACTGCCAGTCAGCTGCCTTTGCAGAGCCAGAAGCCAATCACCACCAACAGCAACCCCTAACTCCCTAAGAGAATCAAATCACATGAGAGAATTCTCCAGCTTTGTCTCAAATATGCCTATCAATGCAGGCCCTGCAGTCCTGTATGCCCATAACAGGGGACCCAGGGCAGAACTTTGCATTTTTCTTCCTTGAAAATGCCTGCCTTCATCCCTGAAGATGTACTTTCTGTCTCTTGCCTTACCCGCCAAATAAATTCTCTACTTGCTTAAATAATTTGTGGCTCATTCTTGATTAATTCTTTCTCAGAACAAGCCTAGAACCTAGACACCTGGACAGCATCTCTGATAGCACTAGAACAAAAGTAGACAAAGTGATCAGTGGAATAGAATTGAAAGTCCAGAAATATACCGATATATATATGGCCAATTGATTTTTTAAAATATATTCTTTATTGAAGTATATCATTCATATATGAACATGCATAAACATTAAGTGTATAGTAAAGATTGTGAATTTATAAAATAAACAAACATTACATCATACAGGGGTCTCATACATCACCCCTACACTGACACTTTGGATTGTTGTGAAACATTTGTTACAAACTATGCAAGAGCATCATCAAAATATTACTACTAACTACAGTCCCTATCTTACATTTGGTGTATTTTCCCCCAACCCTCCCTATTTTTTAAAAATATATTTTTATTACAGAGGTTGTGAACTTGCAAAACAATCACACACATGTGTAGAATGCCCATAAAACAGCCCTTCACTAACATTCCACACCATTATGGGAACATTTGTTACAGATTATAAGATAATATCATCAGACTACTACCACCAACCATGGTCCATGGTGTACATTTGGCACACTTTTTCCATACACCTCCGTTTTCAACACAGTACATCTTTAGCATTGATGCAAGAATATTATAGTATTGCTGTTAACCACAGCAATTGTAGTTTTCCCATGCTTCTCCACATTCCCACCACCCTGCTATAGTGATGTACATCTGCTCTAGCTCACAGAAGGACACTCTTACATTTGTATGCTCAACCACAATTCTCATCCACCTCTGGGTTCACTGTGTTATTTAGTCCCTAGGTTATTCTTTAGCTTTCTTTCAATTGACATTTACTTCCTCAGACTACCCTTTTCAGCCACAATCCCATTTATAAACCAGTTGCTACTCACTATAATGTGTTACCATCAACTCTATCCATTTCCACACTTTTATAGTCAAGTTAATTAAAGCTTCTACATACATTAAGCATGAGTAGTTCTTCTCAACTCTCCTCTTATCTCCTAATAACCTATACTCTAGGTTTGAACTCCATGTGTTTGTTCTTTGTATTTGGTTCATATTAATGAGATCATGCAATATTTGTCCTTTTGTGTCTGGCTTGCTTCACCTAGTATAATGTCTTCTAGATTCATCCATGTTATCACATGTGTCCTAATTTCATTTCTTCTTACTGCAGCATAGTATTCCATCATATGTATATACCACATTTTGTTTATCCATTCATTGGTTGATAGAAATTTGGGTTGTTTCCATCTTTTGGCAATTGGGAGTAATACCACTATGAACATCAGTGTGTAGATGTCTGTTCGTGTCATAGTTTTTAGTTCTTCTGAATATATTCCTCGTAGAGGAATTGCTGAATCATATGGCAGATCTATATTTAGCTTCCTGCGGAACCACCAAATTGTCATCCACAGAGGCTGCACCATTTTACACTGCCATCAAGAGTGAAGTAGTGTTCCTATTTCTCCACATCCTCTCCAGCACATATTGTTGTCTGTTTTTTTTAATAATGGCCATTCAATGTGGTGTTAGATGATCTCATTGTTGTGTTAATTTGCATTTCCCTAATAGCTAGTGATGTGGAACATTTTTTTCATGTATTTTTTGGCCATTTGTATTTCCTCTTTGGAGAAATGTCTAAACCTTTGCCCATTTTTAAATTGGATTACTTGCTCTTTTATTGTTGAGTTGTATGATCTATTTATATAGAATGGAAATCAATCCCTTATTGGATATGTGGTTTCCAAATATTTTTCCCATTGTGTGGGCTGCATTTTCACCTTCTTGATGAGTCCTTTGAATCACAGAAGTGTTTAAGTTTGAGGAGGTCCCATTTATCCATGTTTTCTTTCATTGCTCATGCTTTCAGTGTAAGGTTTAAGAATCCAACACCTACCACCAGGTCTTGAAGATGTTTCCCTACATTTTCTTCTAGAAGCTTTACTGTACTTGCTTTTATATTTAGGTCTTTGAACCATTTTGAGTTCATTTTTGTATAAGGTATAAAATAGGGGTCTTCTTTTTTTCTTTTGGCTATGGATATCCAGTTCTCCCAGCACTATTTGTTGAATAAACTGTTCTGTCACAGCTGGGTGGGTTTGACAGGCTTGTCAAAATTCACTTGGCCGTAGATGTGAGAGTCTGCTTCTGAACCATCAATTCAGTTCCATTGGTCTATGTGTCAATCTTTATGCCAATACCATGCTGTTTTTACCACAGTAGCTAGGTAATATGATTTAAAGTCTGGAAGTGAGAGTCCTCCAACTTCACTTTTCCTTTTTAAGATGTTTCTGGCTATTCAGGGCCTCTTATCCTTCCAGATAAATTTGATAATTGTTCTTTCCATTTGTTTAAAATTGCTGGTGGAATTTTTAATGGGATTGCATTTTATCTGTATATCATTTTAGGTAGAGTCTTCAAACCCTACCTCAGCCAAGTAGCCAAGGTCAATATTTGCAGTGATAATCATTTTGATAGGATATATCCTTGATGTTATGTGATAGGAATGGAAATTTACTTCTGTGGTCTTCCTCTCCAAAACCCATAATCCCAGTCTAATCATGAGAAAAATGTCAGACAAATCTCAGTTAATGGACATTCTACAAAATACCCAAACAGTACTCCTCAAAACTGTCAAGGTCATCAAAAAACAAGAAAAGTCTGAGAAATTGTCACAGCCAAGAGGAGCCTAGGGACACTGATGACTAAATGTAATGTGCTATCATGAATTTTATCACAAAACAGAAAAAGGACATTAAAGAAAAACTGAGGAATAGTGGAATTGCACCAAGACACACACAGAAACACACACACACACACACTTTATCTAGTCAGGTTGTCAAAAAGCTATAATGTTTGACAACATACTCCATTTGCAGGGCTTTAAGAAAAAGGGTATTCTCACAGATTGCTGGTAGGAGTCTGAAATGGTTCAGACTCTAATAAAGGCATATTTGACAGTATCTATCAAAACTGCAATTAGATTTACTCTTTGACTCAGGAATTCCACTTTGGGAAATATATCTTACATATATATATCATGGTATAAAGAAAATGACTAGATACATCATTCTTCATAGCATACCTGTTTATAATAGCAAAATATTGGATGCAGGCCAAAGTCTTGTTAAATAAGCTCTGGTATATGTGCACAGTGTAATAGGTACACATTTGTAAAGAAAGAAAATTCTGTGTACAGAAAGGAAAACTTCCCCATTATATTTTTATATGAAAAAAGAGAAGTATGGTGCAGAATATTATATGCTACATTTTTGTAAGGTAAAGGAAAAGAAAACTATATATTTGTGATTTCATATGTCTTCAGAAACAAACACTGAAAAGACAAATTTTAAAATCTAACAAAAGTTGAAACCTATATGGGATAGGAGGATGGTATGGACATGGGGAAAGGAATAGGAATAAGACTTTTCAATGTTCATTATTTTTATCATATGACTTTGATCTGCATGAATGCATTTTCTATTGAAAAATATAACTTAAAATAAATAATAAAACTAAAAGCTGCATTCTTATTGTTTATGCCTTTTGTCCATTTTTATATTGAGATGTAGATTCTTTTCTTAAAGAATATTAGAATTATTTACAAAATAGAGATTGAGCCTTCATAATATATTTTGTAAATTTATTTTTTTCATTTGGCTTTTTTCTTTGGGCCTTGTTTGTGGTGTTTTTCCTCTTGGAGAAATGTTTAATTGGTAATCAAATTTGTCAGTCTTCTCTTTTACAGCTTTTGTTCTTTGTAGTTTACATCAAATGATAAGTGCTGCTCTATTATTATTAAAACAAAACTTACCCATTACTCTCCCTCTTCTTCTTCTATAGTGTCTTTATATATCATTAACATCAGTTTTTTATTTATTTGCTAATTTATTTTGTTGCAAAAGATAAAAGGAGGCAGAGATTTGTCCCACTCTGAATAGTTGTAGCCAGTTATTATAATATCATTTATTGAGTAATACACCATTCCTCCATTGATTTAAATAATATATTCCTCACATACTCTGTATATTTTATATACTTCACCGTATTATCTTTCTTTATAAATTTATTTGTGATTATTTGACCTGTTTTTCTTGCTGCTATAAATAGAATATTTCCACATTATATTCTCCCTATGCTACATTTTACCCAAGTTTTTTGTTTATACAAAATGTACCAGTTTTTGTTCATTAATCATTTAATCAGTCTTCTTCTATTCTCCATAGTTTTATAGGCTGCTTTTCTTTAGTTTTACAATTATAAAATCATCAGTCAAAATCAACAAATCCACTGCATAAATTTATAGCAATAACATGTACTTTAATTAGTGCTAACTTGTCTAAATGTAATCACTTCTTGGTAAATCATGCACAACAGAGAGATATCAAACTTGTCCATATAATATTTTATTATAATAATTTGTTTTGTTCCCCAGCATCAGAACTAGTAAAAATGGACAAGGAGAAAAATGAACAGATGAGCTGGAAGATATTCTTTCTAGTTCCTTTGAAGTCTATTTCATATAGGTAGGATTTTGAATTATTTTTCACAATTAGTTGCAAAGATAATATTCAACTTTGTAGTGAAGGAGGCTCAAGGTTCAGAAGAAAATGTGTCTCTTGTAAAAGGAGAATATAAATAATGATGGAGGTCATTAAATCAGCAATATAAACAGATTGCTTAGTAATGGATAGCCTTATTCTCATCTCAGAATATTACATACATAACTCTCAGCAGGCATTTTCTCTCTGGAATAATCAATATTCAATACAATGTAATAATGTTAGCTAACACTGCAGAGAGTTTTCATAAATGCTTTGCAAAAGTCTATAGGACAAATTGTCCCTTTTGCCACCTTTATTAGTTTACTTCAATTTAATTTATTTTCTTAGTTGCTTCTTGTTTCTCAATAAGATTAATAGTCACCAGAATTCAGTTGCTGCATAAATTGGGTAGTTATCATGGTGTTCTGTCTTAATGTCTCCTTTAGAATATGTTAAATCCCTTTTACTTTTCAGTCTTCCAAAAGCAGAAAATGGTGACATGTCTCAGGTTCAAGGTTTTATAGATCAACATTTAACAAGACACGAATGTCCAACCTTTTAAAGATGATGTGATATCTTTGATATTTCTGTTACAATAAAAATATTTCATTATAATATTTCTAATATTCCTGCTGGGAAAACTTTAGGACAGAGGAAATTCACAGTGTCTTGTCTTGGGAATTGTCATTTGCTGGACTGTTCCTTTTGGTTACTTATATTACCCTTAGGGTCTGAAAGCATTGCTTTACATGCTCATGTTAGATAGCTGGAGATTTTCTATCATTCCCTTTCTTAGTAGGTGAGTAAATTCAATCCAGATAACAATTCATTACCATGATGTAAGTGAAGATAATTAGAGCATGCTGTGATTCTGGGAAGTTTTAAAAGTAACCCATAAATATGTAAATTCAGCAGTCAGTAAAGGTTTAATTCTTTTACATAGTATATAGCCAGGATTTATCTATAAATACAGAACTTTGTGCTTCATTGTAGAAATTTTAATGGTGTCATGATGTGGAACATAGGACATCTAGAGTGCATTGCCAGGCAATGGTCAGAAAATTATGGTGTTGAGGATTTTTATACTCAGGAAATTCCTAAATATTGTGCAGCTGTTTCAGTATGAATTGCAAAGTACTTCAGCTCTTTTAAGAAGCTACAAAGACAGAACAATTAAATTGAAAATAATAAAATTTGAATGAGAATTTTTTATTGCAATAAAAACTGATCTTGCAGGGATACTGCTAGGTTATGCAAATTCTTCTGATAATTCGAAAAGCACATGAAGAAGGAGCACTCTAATTCCATTAAAAGTGAAATATTGCTAGATTTTCTTTTAGTTTTTGATGACAGATTTCGTATTTTAACACTGTTAAGAATGAGTGATGAAGTTCCTTTTTTTAAAAGTCCATTTAAATATAAATTGTCCTATTATAAGTTGCAAATTCATTGAAAGTTTTTTTTCAGATTCCTTCTTTTGAAACACACTTAAAATGCTATTTCATGGGGGGATCATTGTTTAACTCATTCTATGATGCCAACACCACCCTAATAGAAAAGCCACACAAAGATGCCTCAAGAAAGGAAATCTATAGACCAATCTCTCTAATGAACCTAGATGCTAAAATCCTCAACAAAATACTTGCTTTTCGTATTCACAACACATCAAATGAATCATGGCAAGATGAGTTTCATCTCTGGTATGCAAGGATGGTTCAACATAAGAAAATCAATCAGTGTAATACACCACTAAGAATAGAAGGAAACCTCCTCAACATGATAAAGGGTATAAATGAAAAACCCACAGTTACCATCATATTCAATGGTAAAGTGCTAAAAGCTTTCACTTTAAGATCTGGAACAATACAAAGATGCCCACTGTCACTGCTCTTATTTAATATTGTGTTACAAGTACTTGTTCAAGCACTTAGGTAAGAAAAAGATATAAAAGGCATCCAAATTGGAAAGGAAGAAGTACAAATTTCACTACTTGTAGATGACATGATCCTATACAGAGAAAATCCTGAGAAATCTACAACAAAGCTTCTAGAGCTGATAAGTGAGTTCAGTAAAGTGGCAGGATGTAAGATCAATGTGCAAAAATTAGTAGCATTTATGTACACCTTTTCCAATAGCAACTAAAACTAGGAATAAATTTAACTAAAAATATAAAGCACTTGTATGCAGAAAGCTACACAACATTGTTTAAGGAAATAAAAAAAGACCAATAAATGGAAGAATATTCCCTGTTCATGGATTGGAATAATAAACATCATTAAGATGTCTATCCTACCCAAACTGATTTACAGATTTAACACAATCACAATAAAAATTATAAGATCATTTTCACTGAATTGGAAAAGCTACTATGAAATTTATTTGGAAGGGCAAGGGACCCCAAATAGCCTAAGACATATTGAAAAAGAAAAATGAAATTGGAGAAATCACACTAGCTGACTTTAAAACATACTACAAAGTTACAGTGGTCAAAAGTGCATGGTATTGGCACAAAGATAAACATATTGACTAAAGGAACAGAACTGAGACTTCTTATATAGATTCTTACATATACAATTAACTGATATTCAACAAGGCCACTAAGCCCACTCACCTGGGAGAGAATGGCCTCTTCAAAATATGGTGCTTGGAGAACTGGATATTCATATCCAAAAGAATGAGAAAGGATCACCATCTCATGCCCTACACAAAAATTAACTCAAGATGGATCAAAGATCTAAATACAAGAGCCAAGACCATAAAGCTCCTAGGAGATAATGTAGGGAAGCATCTATGAGATCTTGTAGTAGGAAATGGTTTCATAAACTTTATACCCAAAGCACAAGCAATGAAAGAAAAAATAGATAAATGGGACCTC
>JAQZBX010013732.1:0-39470 GCA_029593785.1 Cabassous unicinctus
GCCACAATCTTCCCGCCAACCCCACGCCCGCCAATCAGCAACTGCCACATCCCCCTATGCCCTATAAAAAGTGTTGCACTTCCTGAATAAACAGACCTGCGCCACTCGCCTCGTCTCTGCGGTCGTCTTTCTCTGCGCCGCGTTCGTCCTCCACACCTGTCACCCCCCACTGGGGGTCCCTCAGAGGCCCCTGATTCCCCCCTCAGAAGCAAACCTGAAATAACTAACAAAACTATAATACATAGGATCTCTCTTTTTAACATTAAGTAATTTTGTTTTAATTATGAAGACATTCTCCAATTATGAAGACATTCCCCAAAGTCAAACTATGTAGTGTGTGCATCCTGCCCACTTTGCCTAATCTAGGGACAAATGCAACTTAATAAACTATTTAATAACTCACCTAGCTGCAATTGTTGGGTAGTTTATTGGGCCCTGAACACCCACTGAAAATACTTACAAATAACACCTAAAAATACTCAATGAAATATTCTGGCAATATCTTATTTTATGACCTCATGGAGATTACATTAAATTTTGTTTTATTTATTAAACCATACATGTATGATTTGTGATTTTTAAATATATATGTCATGACTGATGATAAAATAAGAAAAATCAGTATTTTCACTTTATACCATATTATTGTGAATTATTCAAACAAAATTATCCATCTTGTACTGAAAACAGAATTGTGATTATTTTATTTTCTCTGTTAATATTTCCAAATAAAACATCATCATAATTCTTAATGACAATTTGTACTTGCTTCTGGAACCTATCAGGTTATGTGAATTAAACAGTTACTTGCAATTCCTGATCAAGAGTTCCTAATAATAGTAACTACAATTTATTTAAAACACCAACAAAAAGAAATATTGAATGCAAAAGTAGCAAAGAGCTTGACATCATTTTTAAAGCCATCTAAAAATTTACAGCAATGAAATTTTATTTAATAATTAAGAACTATTTCTTATTTAAAAATTATCTTTTTTTAAATAATTATCTTTCTTTTAAGATATCTATTAATTATCTTTCTTTCATTGACAAATTTCATGTTGAACCAATTTGGAACTAAATTTCACTTTGTAATTTCAAACATTTCAAAATCTAAAGAAGCCCTAATTTGCAGACTGCCTGGGCTTGTCTGAGCAGTCACACAGCAGATAGTTTAGGTACTACTACAAGGACACATCAGCTGGAAATGGACACAAGTGCCTGATACAGGGTGCCTATGAATTTCCACCTGGAGCAGTGACTGCTGGGATTCCCTTTCTGGGCTCCCACCAATGCAAACTGAAGCACCTGAAGCTTAGCACAGTGCTCCTTGGGCACCTGAAACACATACCCCTCAGCAGCACCATGGACCCTTGAACAAAGGGTTCATCCCCCTTTTCTTATGTCTGCTATAGCTGGCATCCATGTGGTAGAGCACCTCTTGGTTTGGTTGTTGAAATGGAGCCATAAGTACTATATTGCCTCACTGTTTCTTTCTGCCTTCCAAAGCATGGTGTGTGCTATCATAGCAGACCCCCTCCAGCCTTGCTCTCTGGAAGCCCTTTAGGCTGCAGTTTACCAGAGCAGTCAGACTGAAACTCCAACTGTACCAGTCAATACCTGAATA
The DNA here is from genome assembly GCA_029593785.1 of Cabassous unicinctus. Classification (NCBI taxonomy): domain Eukaryota; kingdom Metazoa; phylum Chordata; class Mammalia; order Cingulata; family Chlamyphoridae; genus Cabassous; species Cabassous unicinctus. Next base: position 1,625 of record JAQZBX010013732.1, read on the forward strand.
CCCCATGTTCAATGCCTCAACCTGAAACCCATTTGCCAAACCAGTTTCTACTCAATGGCTAGAAAGCACTGTCCCAATCTTTATTCATGAAGAAGAAACAATGAGGACATTGGATAGAAAAACATAAAACTTTCCCATTAATAAGTCAACCTGCAAGTTATATCAAATCAATGTCCTGATAACATTTCAATTCCTGTAGGTGATGGAACAAACTTAAATCTGTGAACACAATATAATAGGTTCTGAGATTTCTAACTTGATGTTTGCTGTGAGAATTATACTTTGGTATATTACTATTTTAAATTAATGGTATTAATCAGCTTAAAGCAAATATGTAATTAATGTAATTAAGCAATTATGTGTAACAACATTTTATACATCCTTAATATATATTAATAAGCAGGTGAATGTAAATAAAACAAATAACTTCCAATTTATTTTGAATTTATGGAGCTGTAACAATAACAAGAGGATAAGAAAGATAAGTATGACAATATCCATACCTTTAAGAAATTAACCAATTTATAGGTACAGAACTTCTGAATATTAAATAGTTATAAAATAAGCTTATATGCTGAAAATATTTCACACCTAATTTTTTATTATAATAATTTTGAAAACACTAGGTTTGAATTTAAATAAGTTTAGCTAGAAATACCATAAAATAAGATTATAAGTAAAATATTTATTATGTTTCCCAAGTAATACAGAAATATAAATTCAACTTGTTTATACATTGAAGCCTGATGACTTCACAGAACAGAGCCAGGCTCTTGACTGACTCACTCTCCACCATGGCATGCTGGTTACTGCCATATAGTAGTTGGACTACAAGAACTGTCATGCCTATGAGTCATATTTAATTTTGTTAAGTACTCAGGATTTATAGACATGATGATATATATCTTATTTATGTCTTATTGAAACTTGAACATTTAAAAATGTGTGTTTAAGAGAAAAATTCAAACCAAACAATTTAAAGCTAATTATTTAACAGGCCTTTAGGAGATTCATACTTCATTTTTAATACATTTTCTAATGAGGCTGAATGCATCTTTGGAGGAATTAAGAAAATGAAATTGATCAGGACTTTATGGGAGTGGGTGTCATGATCGGGCACACTATCTCACATTCATTCCAGAGGTCTCTATATTTTTGAGCCCTACTGCCCCATCCTGAGATCAGGCACTTCTCTATCTTCTACCCACATCGTGCAAAGAACCTAACAGTCTATAACAGTGTAGCCTCAATTCAGGTTCACAATTTTAATTCCTCCTTTCCCTAAATTGATCTTCTGCTATAATTCCTAGTTGTATACTTTTTCCCCAGTCGGTTTTCCCCCTCCCCCTCTCCTCCTTCAATGCTCCCCTGTGCTGCCCTCCAGTGGCTCACCCCTGCTTCCTGTTCCCTATTGGTCCTCTTCCAGGCCTCTAACACCCTCCATGGAGGTCCCTCCTCTCTGTCCTGCTGGATTTTCACATTTCTCCATGCCCTGCCACCCCAAACTTATGCTTCCATCTTTTTCTTTCTTCATCCTGCACTCTCCTATCCCTTCTTGTTACACAGAAACCTATGTATATCCTTAGGCTAACATCACCTTGATTCCACAAACCTCATTTTTTGTCATGGTCATCTGACATCTGAGGTTTGTGGGAACAAAGTTTTCAGATATGGACATCAATTTTCTACCTTCACCCTGAAGGAGCTCATCTAATAAGGGCATGTTAAGTGGAGCTTCTGTTCTGAGAAAGGCAATTTTAACTTTCTTTTGTTTCTTTGTTATGAGAAGTACAAGGAAGACCTGTAAAAGCCTTGACAAAATATACAAATTATTTCTCTCTAAACATGATTAATTCTATATTAGTTTTCCTTTAAAAAAAATAGGCTAAAAATATGTTACCTTATATTCTGTTTGAGTGTTCCCACTTGAAATTTGCTTAGAAAATTACTTACATAGAAAACTGTTTTTAAGAGATTCACCTAGTATTACAAAGGTTGAGGGATATGACACCATTTCTATGTTGCAAAGGAGAAAATTCAATTGGCATTCAAAAAGTAAATGCCAAAATAAAAAGAAAATTTAAATGGAAGAATCTCCAATTATAAACATAAAATCCCAGTAAGTATTACAGTGTTTTCAAAGAGTAAAACCCTTGGTATAAGGCAATATTATCATTAACATAATCATGCACAAGACATTGTTCACAGCAGTATCTCCAAAGAAGGGGGAATAAGCAATGTGATTTCACACATTTGGGGAATGATAAGGATGGAGAAGCTTCCAGGGATGCATGAGACTAGAATGGTGGGCTTGTAGCTTAGAACCCTTGGGCCCAGGTCACTCATGTACATAACTGTCCCTTCTCAGAGGCTTCAAATCTAAAGAAGGTTCTCAGCAGCCTACGCGTCAAAATCATTAAGTCCAAGTTCCAAGCCCAGTAAGATTCCTAGGATATCAGGGAGGTCTTCCTCAGCTTCATCTGAGCAGACCTCAAATTCATCAAGATACAGATCTTCAGAGCATCAGTGGGTCAGTTGTGCATGTATTATCTAGATTCACATGGTAAAGTGGGTAAGTGTTGAATGGCAAACCAAAATTACATTTTCACCTATGGGAAAAACATCACAGTATTTCAGACTGAGCTCTCCAAAAAAGAGCACCATAGAATTTGCCCTCCCCTTAGTATAAACAATGTCAAGTTTAGTCTACTCCTTGGATACCTTCCAGGAGTTGCTGAGACCTATATCCCTTAGCCCACTGACTAGGTGAAAGAGGAAGAGAGGTCCTGTGCAGTGTCCGTATACTGGTTGGGCAACAGGCAGGAAGGATTCCACTGTGTGACCTGCTGCCATCTGTTCCCCTCCTTGGAGGCCATCCTGGAGCACACAGAGTGTGGCATGAAAGAGAGATTTATATCTTCTACCAGGATATGCTGAAGAGGCAGCAGCCATGCTCAGCACTATGCCAATCCAGACAGTGGCACCAGCAGTTGCAGCAGAGATTGATGGTGGCCGTGAACAAACAAGTAAAAGAAAGGGAATAAGTCTGTCAGCACTTGCACTATAAGTTGGAACAGCAGAAACAGGTGCTGAAGAAGCTAAGATAAGAACTGATGAATGTACAGAGGGAGGAGAGCTGGCAGAAGAAACTGAGAGCAGCATATCCTCTATTGCAGAAGGGGGAAGTGCTTAATGACCTACCCTAAGACACCTTAACTTGGAAAAGCATGGTTTCAGGCTGGGAATGGACACCTTTCTGTGAAAATCTCCATTTAGGCTACTGTAATCCACCTCCCATTTAAGAACCTCTACTCCATCAATTTTAATGTCACAGAACCCCCTCCACTTGCATGAGGTTCAATAGCCCCAGGAGGAACTGGACAGAAGAAGCTTCACAACAGCTGACACCATCTCAGGCAAAGAAGCTACCCCTTCCCAATAGAAGATAGTAGAAGCCTCATCTGAAAGCTGAGTTCTATGGGACCCTGACAATGAGCCACATTCTAAGTTGGGAAAAGTGAAATGGGATTTCTTTGGAACATGGGAGACTGGGAGAGGGCCTCAACAAAGGCAGTTCTATGGGAATTCAGTTTCTAAAGGAGAATGGAACTGAGATTTTTTTGTAAAAATGATATGGTTTTTAAGATAATTTTAAAATTTTTTCTTTAAAAATACATAGATTACATAAATGTTACATAAAAAATATAGGGGATTCCCATATACCTTGCTCCCCAAACCACTCACATTTACCCCATTAACAACATCATTTATTAGTGTGGTACATTTGTTACAATTGATGAACACATTTTGAAGCATTGCCACTAAACATGGATTATCGTTTACATGCTAGTTTACACTCTCTCCCACACAATTTTGTAAATTATAACAAGATATACAATGGCCTGTATCTATCTTTGCAATGTCTTTCAGGATGATTCTCAAGTCTCTAAAAATGCCCCCATATTACACCTATTTTTCCCTCTCCCTCCCCCCAGAACCTCCAGTGGCCACTGCCTCCACATCAGTGACAAGAGTTCTTCCTTTGATAGAATCACCATAAGTCTATAGTAGAATAACAGTAAGTCTACTCTAGTCCATCATTCATTCCCCAATCCTGAGGATTCTGTGATGGTGGTGTCCACTCAGCCTCCAACTGAGAGGGACTTAGATCCCATGGGACAGATGGATAGAACTATCTTGCTTGTAGTTGCAGACTCTCTGTATGCTTTAGGATGGTCATTGTCCATCATCATCTCCTTGTTAGATGTTCTGGATGAGTCCAATGAGCTGAAGAGTAAGTGTGACAACTCTGTTGAGATTCAGGGCCCAACTGGCACATGGAAATCCCAAAGATTTCAGTCTCTTGGACATACACCTATCATCTCTAGTACAAACTATAGGTTCAACTAGAAGGGAAAGAAGAGCCATGTGTAGTGTAACCATAACTGAGTCCAACTCTGTCACACTGGGTAGCATAAATTCCAAAGTAGGGCCTAGTGGCAGGGTGCCAAATCCTGAGCTGTCTGTCCTGCCTATAGTGTCTGGATTTCTCCAGAGCCCGCAGGAGCCCCACTATTTGAGGCAATATTTACTTTGGTAGCCAATGACATCCTGCTGAGATGTGCAAAAGCATAACTTCTTGGATGACCTCCTGACTCACTTTGAAATCTCTTAGCCATATAACCTCATTTGTCTTTACTTTTTCCCACTTTTGATCAAGGTCTTTTTCCATTTGTGCTGCTAGTTGGTGCTTGGTAATAATCCCTCAGTGCCAGGGAGTCTCATCCCCAGGAGTCATGTCCCACATTGGAAGGAAGGTAATGCATTATATGCTGAGTTTGGCTTAGAGAGAGGCCACACTTGAGTAACAAGGAGGCTTTCAGGAGGTAACTCTTAGGCACACTGTAATAATTGGCTATGTTTCAATTTCAAAAGTTAAGGTTCATAAGTACAGTCATCAATATCAAGTGTCCAAAATGGTCTTTCCTTCTTCACTAGATACTGCTTCTGTAATCAAGGGATTCTTGCAGTCCCATTAGAGAATGTGTCAGAGATCTCCAGGATGGTAATTCAATATTCTTTTGATTAGTGTGTGGATCTCCACCCACCTTGACAATTTCCCATGAACACTTAAACACATTCATGTGCCTTACATGTATTCCCGAGGTGAAGTTGCTCCCATGCATCCCCCATCACTGACACCCCACAGCAATGATCCTCCACTGCCACGGATGCAACCCTTCTGTGAACCAAAATTTCTTTACAAATGAAGCCAACAAAATAACCAAATACAATTAATAAGAAAATGAAATAATTATAGTCTTAAAAATAACAAATAAAATTTTAAAATAAAAAATATTGGAATAATAAAAAATAATTAAAATATAAAATTTAAAAAAAAATTGATATTATGTCTTTCATTACTATAAGAGCTGTTGTTTTGTGTGTATGGTGACAATTTTTTCTGTTCTTTCCCCCAGTGTCTTATATTTTTCATTTTTCTTCAAAGAAGCTTTAGGTTACAGAAAAGTCACATACAGAATATAAGGGATTCCCATACAACCACCATCCTTTCTCTTTTCCCCTTACCCTATTAATATCATTTTATATGTGAATGATACATTTGTTACAATTGATGTACAAGTATTGAAACTTTGCTACTAATCATGGTCAATGATTTCCAAGAGAACATTCACAATGTTGTAGTTTCAACCACATACTCGCAAATCCCCAGAGTTCACCTGCTCTCTCTCCCAACCCTCTCCCCAGTTCCATGGACAGTCCAACCCACTCTTCCTACCCTACACCTTCACAGACCTGCACTGCCCAACCCAGTAGTATCACTGCACCATTGTCATTCCCATCCACCGCACAACTACGTTTCCACCTTATCATAGATTTTACCCATATGGGCATTGGCTAACAAACTTCTTCACCCTTTCTGTCTCCTGTAAACCTATCTTCCAGACTTTAGCTCTGTGAGTCTGCTCAATTTTCTTAATTCCTATAAATGATTTCATGTAATATCTTTCTTTCAGTGCCTGGCTTGCTTCACTCAACAAAAGGTCTGCAAGATTCATCGACGTTATCTCGTGTGTTAATACTGCATTCCTTCTTACAGGTGAGTAATATTCCATTGTATGTATATACTAAAATTTGTTTACCCATTCATCTGTTGAATCTGTTGATGGGCATTTGGGTTATTTCCAATTTTTGGCAAGAGTAAATAATGCCACTATGAACATTGGTGTGCATAAATCTGTTCATGTCTCAGCTTTCAATTCTTCTGGGTATATACTGAGGAGAAGGATTGCTGCATCATATGGATAATCTATAGTTAAGTTCCTGTGGAACTGCCAAACTGTCCTCCACAATGGCTGCACCATTATACATTCCCAACAATGGTAGATAAGGGTTCCTGTTCCCCCACATCCTCTTCAACATTTTTAGACCTCTGTTTTTTTTTTTTTAACAGCAACCAGTCTAATGGGTGTAAGATGATATCTCATTGTAGTTTTGATTTGCATTTCCCTAATAGCTAGTGATGTTGAGCAACTTCTCATTGGCTTTCTACCCATTTGCATCTCTTCTTTAGAGAAGTGTCTATTCAAATCACTCACCCATTTTTAAAATGATTGTCTTTTTATTTTTGAGATGTAGGATTTGTTTATATAAGCTGTATATTTGGTCCCAATCGGATATATGTTTGCCAAATATTTTCTCCCAAAGTATTAGGCTGCATTTTCACTTTCTTGACAAACTCCTTTGAGGTGCAAAAGTTTTTAATTTTGAAAAGGTCATATTTATCTATTTTTTCATTCATTGCTCATGCTTTGGGTGTAAAGCTCATGAAACCATATTCTAATACAAGATATTGTAGATGCTTCCCTACATTATTTTCCAAGATCTTCATGGTCTTGGCTCTTATATTTAGATCTGTAATCCATTTTGAGTTAATTTTTGTATAAGGTGTGAGATGGTGTTCCACTCTCATTCTTTTGGATATGGATATCCATTTCTCCTGGCACCATTGTTTGAAGAGGCCTTTCTCTCCCAGTTGAGTGGGATTGGTGGACTTGTCAAATATCAGTGACTTGTATCTGTGAGGATCTATATCAGAACTCTCAATTCAGTCCCATTGGAAAGTCTATCCTGTGTCAATACCATGCTGTTTTCACCACTGTAGCTTTATAGTATGTTTTAAAGTCAGGTACTGTGACAACTCCGATTTTATTTTTATTTTTCAATATGTCTTTGGCTGTTCAAGGCCGATTGTCCTTCCAAATACATTTCATCATTAACTTTTCCAATTCAGTAAAAAATGCTGTGGTAATTTCTATTGGGATTGTGCTAAATCTGTCAATCAGTTTGGATAGAATAGACATCTTAATAATGCTTAGTCTTCCTATGCATGAAAAGGGAATATTCTTTCATTTATTTAGGTCTTTGATTTCCTTCAAGTATATTGTGTAGTTTTCTGTGTACAAGTCATTTATGTCTTTAATTAAATTTATTCCTACATATTTGATTCTTGTAGTTGCTATTGCAAATGAGATTTTTTTTTCTTGATTTCCTGCTCAAGTTGCTCATTATATTATCCTGGAAATAATTGCAGAACTATAGACATTGGGGGTATCCTCAGAAGAAATTATGTTAAGTTTTCCAACATTTGGTAAGCAGGTACCTCTGACATGGAGTTTCATTTATTTATACACATATCATGGATCAAAGTTATTATGGCACATGTAATTTATGCACAGATTTGCATGTACAAATATTTATCATTCATTCATCCATTCAGTAAATATTAATTATATAATTACTACATGTAAGATGCTATGCCAGACACTCTTGAAAATGAAATGTCTAGAAGGTCCCTCAATATTTTGAGTGAAATAGGACCTGGTTTAAAAGTGTTTTAGTTTGGGGAGTGGACAAAGCTCAATGGTTGAGTGCCCATTTTCCATGTATCAGATCCTGGGTTCAATTCCTGGTACCTCATTTTAAAAAAAGAAAAAAAGTGTTTTATTTATCTTTTGCTGTGTAGCAAATGAACCTCAAATATAGAGGCTTATAAACAACCATCATTTACTACACTCATGACTTTTCAGATTGGCAATTTGAGATTCTTCTGGTCTGGTCTAATCTCAGCTGCACTCAAGTGGACTTGCCCACATATCTGCAATCTCCTGCCCGGTCTGCTGGGGCCAGCTAGTCTAAAATCAACTCAACTGCAATAGCTTCAACCTTTCTCTGTATGGTCTCTATCATCAAGCAAGACAGTCAGGACACATTCACATGGATTTTCAGTCCTCAAAAAGCAAGAAGAGTGCAATGACAGTGTACAAATACTAGGAATTCTCTGCTTTTTTCTGGTTTACTACTGTACCAGTGACTAAAGCATTCATAATTTGGTCTTATTTCAGGGGTGGAGAAAGTCTCCTGCTCTTGGTAAAAGTACCTGAAAAGTCATATAGGTACAGAGAGAAGAATGCATGGTCATTTTTTTCCAACAAAATATAACAAGTAATGTAATTGAGCATCATTCAAGCAATGTAAGTTGTTTGTTCAGTGAAATGAAGTGCACAACAGAGTTGGAAATTCTACAAAAAGTAAGGTCAGGAAGATTTCAACCAGAAAATCGTGTTCTAATTAAATTTAAAAATATAAGTGCATGGTTAGGAGGTTGAAAAGGCACAGGACATCCTGGAAACACAAAGTGTTTGCCTGAGGCCATAATGCATGGTGCGAGAAAAGCCTGAAGAAGTAGGATGGGGGACAGTGGCATTTTTCTACATCCATGAACAAGCACATATCTTCTTATTTCTGTTGGGTTTTCTAACCATGTGTCCTTGTTCTACCTTCTGGATTCATACAAATCAAGACACTCTTTTCCTCAGATGACAGATTTTATTGTCCTAGTTGTCAGGTGCCTCCCTACTCACCACCCACAAATTTCTCAAATCCTTCTAAGAATGTTCTCCACAATTTTTCTAGTTCTCCTTTTCTAAATGGCCTCCTGAACAAATACAGAGTATTGACTCAAGCAAAGGAAGTGGATTTTTACCAGAATGTACTCCTAAACCTCTCAGACAGGTTGAACACAGAGACCTTGAGCTCAGTCTTTTTTGTGAGGACAATTATAGCCCTGTTATAGAGGCCCTAAAGGGAAGTACATGGAGGGGCTACAGACATTCACAATAACTTTTCTTGGGCCTCAGGATCAGTAAGATGGAATAACATTGGCACCTCCAGCAGCCAGATTCACACAATCCCAGTCTACTGGATTTCAATGAAGGATGTGTCATTTGGAAGATTTACTATATATTTGTTGAACCTAATATGTGTCAGACACTGTCATAATTTCCAGAACTGCAATAATGAGTTAGAATTGATCTTTACATCAAGTTGCTACAATCCATTTGGAAGAGACAGATTTGTGATTGAAAGTCTCCCATGAAACATGATGAGTGCTAAAATGTGGTATAATTGCATGCCCTGAATACATTAAACATGAAAATCTGGTTAGGATACACTTAGTAAGTATGACCTAACTATAACAATAACAACAAACATTCACATGTTCTTATTCTGTACCAGCCATTCATTCTTCACTGTATTCACATATATTAACCTCTTTCACTCCAACTGCAACATATTATGATGAGCAAAGCCTTCCCTATTTTACAGATTAGGGAAATAAGACATAGAGAGCCAAAATGAAATGTCCAAGACCACAAGACCAGGAAGTGGTGGGGCTGGGTCCAAGATACAGGAGCTTGGCTTGGATCAACTCTCTTAAACATCATGTATCTCTGAGGCAAGGTAATCCAGGGCAAGGGAAGGGAGAGTAAGTCTTCAAGTCAGAGGGAACAGACTGTGTGAGGACTCAGAGGCAAAGGAAACAGAGAGTGGTTTTGAGTGGACATTTTGTGAACAAGGTTGGAGAAATAGGTTTCAACCAGAGTCAAATGAGAGGTTTGGGAGAAAGCAACATCCCGTCTTGGTAGATTTTCATTCCCCGCAGCCGCATCAGTCTACCTCAATGGATGGCCACCTCTTTGAGAGCAGAAAGAAGTTTCCATTTATTTTTATTATAAAATCCCTATATCCTTGCAAACAATCTCCTGCTGCAACAATTGTTCAATGATATATTGCATTTTTAGGATCAAACATGGCACTTTTTCAAGTCCCAACTGATCTTCCATGAGGTTGGCAGTCTGAGTTCTGCTTGTAGGAGAGCAAATTTGGTTACCTATTGTGGATATTAAGGACTAAATAAGAATCTCCACCTTGGGAGAGTTTGGTACATCACCTACAACTAGGAGGTGACATAAACATCCTTCAGAGGTTGTTCTTGGTTCACATTCACCCAGACAAGGTAAAACAGTGATCTAGTATGAGGAGGCATTTCTCTAAGTTAAGTTAGGATGGAAGACAAATTGTGTCTGATTGATGAGAGCTAGGTTGTGAGGGGTCTGATTTCTCCTGGGTCAGATTTCCCCTGATTTCTCTTGGACCTGGTTTCCCCTCAGACAGAAGAAACAAAATAAATCATTTGGAGTGAAGTTATGAAGCTCACTGAGATTCCCTTTAAAAGTGCTTCTTATCAATTATGAGACAATTAACATATGAATGAATAAATGAAGGGTAAATGACTGAAAAAACACCATAATTATACTTTGAGCCTGAAGGGCATTCCAGAATATATATATACAAGTTACAGAATTATCAGGATTGTAATTTAACTGTTTTTTATAGATGGAAAAGGAGAACCATAGAATGCAACTGGAGCAGAGATGTGTGTGCCTCAGAAAGGGTGGTTATGGAGATTTGTACTTCATTTTTATTACATTTTCTAATTAGATTGAATGCATCTTTTTTATAAGAGAAGTTATGAGTTTACAAAATAATCATGCATCACATACAAGATTCACATACAGCCCCCACCAATCATATCTTGTATTATTGTGGGAAATTTTTTTTATAAATGATAAAAGAACATTCAAATATTACTCACAATTGTCTTGTTATGATGGATACAGGCCATATTAAATTTCATCAAAATTCATAAAAATGTATAGCTCAAAATGTAAACCATAATGTAAAACATTGACCATGGTTAATAGCTATGTTTCAGTATTTTTACATCAGTTGTAAAAAGTGTACCATCCACATATACAATTTTATTAATAGAGGAAGGGGTAAAAGGAAGAGGATGTTGGGTATATGGGAGCCCCTTGCATTCAATACATGACTTTTCTGTAACCTAAAACTTCTTTGAAGACAAAATGAAAAAAAGTAAGACACTGGGGGGTCTAAATGAAAGAAAATGTCACTGCACATACAGGACAACAGGTCCTACAGTGATGAAGGCAAATGTCAAAAAAAAAAAAAAACCTTTTAAATATTATTTTCATTTTTTTAATTATTCCAATATTTTTAATTTTTACCTTTTAAAATTTTTTGTATTTTACTTCTTATTTTCAAAACTATCATTATTTCATTTTCTTATTAATTGTTTTCAGCTATTATATTGTCTTCATTTTTTTTAAAAAGTTCTGGATCACAGAAGGGTTACAACTGTGGTAGGGGAAGATCATTGGTGTGAGGTGTCAGTGATGAGGTATACATGAGAGGAAATTCACCTGGGCATACATATAAGGCACATAATGTGTTCAAATGTTCATGGAGAATTGTCATGGTGGGTGGAGAATCACACAATAACCAAAAGATAATCAAATACCCATCCTTGGGGCTCTGCACATTCTCTAATGGAACAGCAAGAATCCCCCGAATATAGGGGCAATGAATAGTGAACAGGGATGGCCCATTGATAGGCCCTAAAATTGATGACTGTGCTTGTGAACCTTTACTCTTAAAATTGAACTTAGCCTATTATTATAGGGTTCCTAAGAGTTACCTCCTGAAACCCTCCTTGTTGCTCAAATGTGGCCTATTTCTAAGCTGAACTCAGCATATAAATACATTATCTTCTCCAAGTGTGAGACATAACTCCCAGGGATGAGCCTCCCTGGCACCAAGGGATTATTAGCAAGCACCAACTAGCAATGCAAGTGGAAAAAGACCTTGACCAAAAGGGGGAAAATGTAAAAACGAATGAGTTCATATGGCTAAGAGACTTCAAAGTGAGTTGAGGTGTCATTCCAGAGTTTACACTTATGCATGTCTCAACAGATTCTCATTGACTGCCAAAGTAGATACTACCCCAAATAGTGGGACTCAGAGGGATCTAGAAACATCCAGAAACTATATTCCAGGCAGATAGATCAGGAGTTAGGTACCTTGCCAGTGGGCCCTACTTTGGAATTTTTGCTACCCAGTGTGGCAGAGTTGGACTCAGTTGTAGTTTCCCTACACATGGCTCTTCTGTCCTTCTACTGGAACCTATAATTAGTACTAGAGTTGGTAGATGTATGCCCAAGAGACTTAAATCTTCAGGCTGTCCTTGTGCCAGCTGGGCCCTGAATCTCAACAAAGTTGCAACATCTTCTCTCCAGTTCATTGGTCTCACCCAGGACGACTAACAACTAGGAGATGATGGACAACCACCATAACAAGGACCTGAGAGAGTCTACATCTGCAGGCAAGAGAGTCCTATCCATTGGCCCTATGGGATTGAAGACCCCTCTCAATTAGAGGAGGTGTGGACATCATCATCCCCAAATCCTCAGGATTGGGGAACAAACTTTGCACTAAAGTAGACTTACTGGTGTTCTACTATAGACTTATTGTTATTCTAGCAGCAATGGAAGAAATTATACCATTGATGTGGAGGCAGTGGCCACTGGTGGTTCTAAGGGCAGGGAGAGGGAAAAATACATGTAATATGGGGCATTTTTGGGACTTGGAATTGTCCTGAATGACATTGTAATGACAGATACAGGCCCTTATATATTTTGCCATAGCCTACAGAATTGGGTGGGAAAGAGTGTAGACTACCATTTACACTGTAATCCACACTTAGTGGTAATAATCCAAAATTTGTTCAACAATTGCAATGAATGTACCACACTAATGAGGGATGTTGTTAATGGGGGAAAATGTGGGAGATGTGGGGAGCAAGGCATGTGGGAATCCCCTAAATTTTTTATGCAACTTTTTTGTAATCTAAGTATCTTTAAAAAAAAAAATTAAAAACAAAACAAAACAAAATAGTCCATAATTTATATTAAGTGTTGTAACCGTTGACCAATTTGATGTAATTATGAATTCCAAAAATATAATTGTATCATGCTTGCAAACTGATCTGTTAATCTGGGCATGATTAAGTTATGATTAGGGCGTTGACTAGGCCACATCAGTAGGGCATTGAGCCCCACCCCTGGTGGGTGGGGAATCGAATATAAAAGGCATGGCAAGAACAGAGTTGAAGCAGTCTTTTGAGAAGCAGTTTTGATGTTGGAAAGAAGGCCCCAGGAGAAGAGAAACAAGCCATTCACCTGATTGTCTACAGCTGACCTTGTGGAGGAAACAGGAGCTAAGCCCGGAGAGAAACGCAGCCCTGGGAAAAGAGGAACCCCAGAAGCCTGAACCCTGGCAAACACTGGCAGCTGTCTTCCTCTAACACGTAGCAATGGACTGTGGTGAGAGAAGAAACTTAACGCTTTATGGCCTGGTATCTGTGGACTTCTATCGCAAATAAATACCCTTTATAAAGACCAACCTATTTTTGGTATTTCACATTAGCACCCCTTTGGCTGACTAATACAAGTGTGTTTTGCCCGTAAACCATCCTATTGTTAATACCATGTACTATTATTTTACATTTCTTATAGTGCATGAAGGACTGTTCTCATATGTGTACTGGTAATCATGGTACATCATCTACATTATGGTTCCCATGCCTTGCAAAATTCACACAAAGTGTATACTCAGTGACTCGTACTTTCATCACAGAGTTGTGCTTTCCCCCACACAGTCAATCTTAGAACATTTTCATTACTTAAAGAAAGATGGATCTTCTACCCCCTTATACTTCACTGTTGTTGACCCTTGGCATTGATATAGTATCTTTGTTGTCCTTGATGGAACAATATTTCAATATGCCTGTTATCTATAGCCCATAAGTCACATTAATTGTATTTTTTCTATGTGTCACCATACTAACACCTTGTAATAGTGACATACATTTGTTATAGTTCATAGAACATTCTTGTATTTGTGTAATCCACAATCCTTATCTACCAAATTCTAATCCCCAAATTCTACTCTAGGTTTCTTTCTATTGACTTCTACATCCCTAGATTACCCCTTTCAGCCATGATCATAATTATAAATCAGCAGAGTTAATTACACTCCTTATAATGTGTTAATACCAACTCTATCAATTTCCAAACATTTAAAATCAACCTTAATAAAAATTCTACATACATTAAGCATCAGCTCCCCTTTACCAACACTTGTTCCATGTCCTATTGTCCTATACTCTAGATTTTTATCCCATGAGTTTACACATTATATTTATTTCATATTAGTGAAACCATACAATATTTGTCTTTTTTGTGCTTGGCTTATTTCCCCCAGCATAATGTCCTCAAGATTTATCAAGTTTGTCATAGGTATCCTGATTTCATTTCTTCTTACAGCTGAATAGTATTCCATTGTAAGTATGTCCTGCATTTTTTTCATCCATTCATCAGTTGATGGATAGTGTGCCTGTTCCATATTTTAGCAATTGTGAACATGCTGCTATGAACATTGGTGTGTAAATACCAGTTGGCATTTTTGCTTTCAGTTCTTCTGAGTAGATTCCTAGTAATGGAATTTCTGAATCATATGGAATTTCTTTATTTAGCTTCTTGATGTACCATCAAACTGTCTTCCATAGATGCTGCATAATTTTACAACCACACAATAGTGAATGAGTGTTCCTATTTCTCCACGTCCTCTCCAGCACTTGTAGCTTTCTGATTTTTAAATAATGGCCATTCTATAAGGTGTAAAATGGTATCTCGTTGCAGTGTTGATCAGCATTTCCCTAACAGCTAGTGATGAACATTTGTTCATGTACTTTTTGGCCATTTGTATTTCCACTTTGGAAAAAAATTCTATTCAAGTCTTTTGCCCATTTTTAAATTAGGTTGCTTATCTTTTTATTATTTAGTTGTATGATATCTTTATGTACTATGGAAATCAAATTTTTATGTGATACATGGTTTCCAAGTATTTTCTCCTATTAGGTAGTCTGCCTTTTCAACTACCTGGCAGTTATTTAAAGAACAAAATTATTTAATTATTTAATAAGGAGGTCCTTATTTATCTTATTTTTTTCTTTCATTGCTTGTGCTTTGCATGTAATGTTTAAGAAAACACCACTTGCCACAAGATTTTTAAGATGTTTCCCTACATTATTTTCTAGGTGTTTCATCGTTCTAGCTTTTGTATTTAGTTCTTTGGTACATTTTGTCTTGATTTTTGTATAAGATGTGAGATGGGGATCCTCATTCCTTCTTTTGGAATGAGGACCCCTATCCAAGCCCTGTGTGCAGGTGCACTGTCAGGCCCCTCAAGTAGGTGAGCCACCCAGGCCCTGCACATGGGTATGCTGTCAGGCCCTGTGAGGGAGTGTGCCGCCAGGCCCCAAGAGTGTGTGCACTGTCAGGCCCCATGCACTGGTGCGCCACCAGGCCCTGTGAGCAAGTGAACATCCCAGGCCCCACAAGCAATTGCACCATTAGGCACTGTGTGTGGGTACACCACCAAGCCCCGCAAGTTTGTGAGCCCCCAGTCCCCATGCATTGTTGCACCACCAGGCCCTGTGCATGGGTGCACAATCAGGCCACACAAGCCATGCAGCAAGATGACATAACAGGAGAGTGACACAAGGGAGAGCCAAGACAGGACATGCCAAGAAGCTAGGAACTAAGGTGGCACAGGCTGTAAGATGCCTCTCTCCCACATTGGGGGTTCTGAAGAATGAATTCCAGTCAAGACAGGAGGAGAAGGAAGAGAAGAGAGCGGAGAAAACAGAGTTGACCAGTGAATTGACACAAAAACAGCAAAAATGGGGTGGGGGGAGTAAAAATAGATAAAAGTAAATAAATAAATAAATAAATAAATCCTTTTTAAAAAGTATAGGGGAGTAAGATATGAACTACAGTTAGTAGCAATACTTTGAGGATGCTCTTTCATAATTTGTTAACAAATGTTTAAAAACAATGCAAAGTATTTGTGGTGGGGTGATGTGTAGGAGCCCTGTATGATTTTACACATTTGTTTTGTAAGTTCACAATGTGTACTGAACACTTATTGTTTATGTATGTTCATGTATGAATGATATACTTCAATAAATTGTTTAAAAAAATAAAACAGAGGACTACAAATGTTAGAGAGGATGTGATGGGAAGGGCACAGTTATCCACTGCTGGTGGTAATGTAGAATGGTGCAGCCATTGTGGAGGATAGTTTGGTAGCTACCCAGGAGGCTAACTATAGAACTGCCATATGATCTAGCAATCCTACTGCTGGTTATATATCCAGAAGAATTGAAAGCAGGGACACTAACGGATATATGCACACCGATGTTTGCAGCACCATTATTCACTATTTACAAAAGTTGGAAGCCACCAAAATGTCATCAACAGATGAATGGGTAAGTAAGTTGTGATATATACATACAATGAAATATTACTCAGCTGTAAGAAGGAATGCAGTATTAACACACAGGATAACATGGATGAATCCTGATGACCTTTTGTTGAGTGAAGTAACCCAAGCACTGAAGGACAAATATTAAATTACCTCACTGATATGAATTAATCAAACTGAGCAGACTCACAGAGCTAGAGTCTAGAAGATAGGTTTACAAGAGACAGGAAATGTGTAGATGGTTGTGAGCCAATGCCCATATGGGCAAAATCTACAATAAGTTGGAAGGGTGCAGTTGTGCAGTGGATGGATGTGACAATGGTGCAGTGATGCTTTTTGATTTGGCAGTGCTCGACTGTGAGGAGGGTAAAGTGGGAGTGTTGGGTTGGTCTATCCATGAAAGTGGGGCAGCAGGTCAGGGAAAGGAGCAGGTGAACTCTGGGGATTTGAAGTTCTGTGGTTAAAACTATAATGTCAAGAATGTTCTTTGGGCAAATATGGCAAGTGAGGATTACTGGTGAAGGGTGTAAGATGTGAGGTGGCATACAGGACAGGGTGCACCTAAGGAAGGGTACTATGGAATATGTAAATGTTCATCTTGTCATAGAGTGTTTTATCAGTCAATGGAGACTTACACAATAAACAGGAAAATATTGAACTCCCATCCTGGGTAGTTTTGCTATGTTCTCAAATAGAGGGGCATGAGTCTATTGAGAACAAAGGCAGTGCCTAAAAAAAGAAAGACTGATATGTCAAGCCCTTAATATTATTAAAAGTATCTATGAATCTTTTTCTTCAGAAAGTGAGATTCAGTAGTTACCATGGCTGCTGAGGGGAGAGGGAGGGAAGAAGAGAATCAATGGAACATAGGGCATTTTGGGGGCCTTAGAATTGTTCTGCATGACCTTGCAATATTGGATACAGGCCACTTTAAATTTCATCAAAATTTATAAAATTGTATGGTCAAAATGTAAATCATAATGTAAACCATTGACCAAGGTTAGTAGCAATGCTTCAATATTTGTACATCAATTGTAACAGATGTACTATCCACATGTAAAAGGTTATTAATAGGGGAGCCGGGAAAAGGGGGAGGGCATTGGTTATATTAGAACCACATATTTTCTCTGCATGACTTTTCTGTAACCTAAGGCTTCCTTGAAGATAAAATGAAGAAAAATAAGACACTGGGGATATACATGGAAGAAAATGTCACTGTACATACAAGACAACAAATCTTAAAATGATGAAAAACATAATATCTAAAATTGTTTTCTTATTTAAAATTTTTGTATATATTTTTTTATTATCATTATTATTTCATTTTCTTATCATTTTTATTTGGTTATTTTTTTGGCTTCATCTTTGGGGAAGTTTTGGATCACAGAAGTGTCACAACTGTGGCAGGGAAGTATCATTCATGTGGGGTGTTGATGATGGAGGTGCATGGGAGGGTGTTAATCTGGGGCATGCCTATAAGGTATATGAATGTGCTCAAGTGTTCATGGGGCAATGTCACGGTGGGTGAAGATCCTCACAGTAACTGAAAGACTATCAAATTCCCATCCTCTGGAGTTCTGCTATATTCTCTAATGGGACAGCAAGAACTTCTTGAGTACAGTGGCTGTTCCCCTAGTGAAGAAGGGTGGACAGTTATGCCAGGCCCTTGATATTGATGATTTTACTTATGAAACTTGTCTTTTGAAGTTGAAACTTAGCCTAGTATTATATGTTGCCTAGGTGTTACCTCCTGAGGGCCTCCCTGTTGCTCAAATATGGTCTTTCTCTAAGCCAGACTCAGCATATAAATGTACTTCCCCCTGGCATGGGACATGACTCCCAGGGATGAGCCTCCCTAGCACCAAGGGATTATTACCAAGCACCAATTAGAAATGCATCCAGAAATAGACCTTGACCAGAAAGGGGAAATGGTAAATACAAATGAGTTTTTATGACTAAGAGATTTCAAAGTAATTTTGGAGGACATTCCAGAGGTTACACTTATACACATCTCAGCAGGATCTCATTGACTGCCACAATAAATATTGCCTCAAATAGCAGGGCTCCTGAGGGCTTTAGAGAAATCCAGACACTATAGGAAGGGCAGACAGCTTAGAGGTTTGGCAACCTGCTAGTGGAGCTTACCTTGGAATTTATGCTCCCCAGTGTGACAGAGTTGGTCTTATTTGTGGGTTCTCTACACATGGTTCTTCTGCCCCTTATATTTGAAGCTATAGTTAGTACTATACTTGATAGGTTTATGGTCAAGAGACTTGAATCTTTGGTCTCCCCATGTGCCAGTTTGACCTGGAATCTCAGCAGAGTTGCAACATCTATTCACAAATTAATTGGACTCATCGAGAACAAGTAACAAGGAGATGATGAAGGACAACACCCATCCCAAAGAATGGAGAGTGTCAGCCACTGCAAGTGAATTAATTCCATCTGTCCAAAGGGATCTAAGCCTCCTCTCAATTAGAGGCAGAATGGGCATCACCATTCCAAAATCCTCAATATTGGGGAATGAACAATGGACTTAAGTGGATTTACTATTATTCTAGTATAGACTTATTTTTATTCCTGGAATGGCAGAGCATGTGTCATTGATATGAAGGCAGTAGCTACCACGGGCTCCGAGGGCAGGGAGAGCAAAAAATATGTGTAATATGGGGAGTTTTGGGGACAGTGGAATTGTCCTGCATGATGTTGCAATGATGTATACAAGCCATTATATATTTTGTGATAACTTACAAAATTGTGTGGGACAGTGTGTATTAGTTAGCCAAAGGGGTGCTGATACAAAATACCAGAAATTGGTTGGTTTTTTTAAAGGGTATTTATTTGCGGTAGAAGTCCACTGTTATCAGGCCATAATCAATTCTCTGATGTTAGTAATGAATGTGGTGACATTTCTAGAAAACCTACAGAAATAAAATGGGATTTAAAAGAACACTGTAAGCAATTGTGCATACAGTTTAGATAGGTTTGAAAACATGATCCAATTATTAGAAGCACACTTTGCCTTCTTTACAATATTTACTCTTAAAAATGCATTGCTCTGAGGTGGCGACGCCTGCGGTGGGAGGCGGTGACTGCCCGGATGCTGACCGCCGCTGCTCAGGAGCCAGCGTGGACCCGGGTGGCACTGGTTAGGGCATCATGGTGTGCCTCGACCCCAAAATGGCGCTTCTGACTGAGCACCTCCTGAAGCCGATGCCAGCAGGCAAGCAGATAGAGGTGGGTCCCTTCCTTGAGGCGGTGTTCTACCTGCCGCCCTTCTTCGATTGCCTCGGGTCCCCAGTGTTTACTTCCATCAAGGCAGACATAAGTGGCAACATAAAAAAATCAAGGCGGTGTATGATAACAACGCAGCCAAGTTCCAGACCTTGCAGAATATCCTGGAGGTGGAGAAACATATGGAGCAGGGTGGCGCTAATGTGGTTGTAAAGAGGCCTTTGCTTCATCCAGATGCTCCTCCAGAGCAACTGGGAAGGGGAGAGGGATGAGAACCACCCCAGACTCATCAGCATCAACGCCACCAAGGCCAAGAGATGGCCCTCAAAAGGTATCATGGCTGGATCGTGCAGAACATCTTCCAGGCAGCACCGTATGCAGCTTCTACAAGTTCAACTCCTTAACGTGATGGTGGAGTCATGCCTGGGGAAGGACTGCCTCTTCCTGGTCAGCTACAAAATCACCAAGATGAACAATGAGCTAAACTACCAGGTGTAGCCAGCGGCTGCCTGCCCAGAGCACACGCAGAAGCAGACAAACCCGAATCACTGTGGATTGAACCCAGACTGGCTCAGAGCATGGCCAGGATCAGCTGTGGACAGCCTCAGTCTTTTAAAAGTCATTTTTTCGGTCTATTCTAAGGAAGCAATAAATAACTATATTGCTTGCAAATCTCCTTTGAATTTCACAACAGCGCAGACTGACTTTTTGCCTTCATTTTAGTGTGGTAAAGACCCTTTAATGTTTCTAATAAATCAAGTCCTAGGGTTTTTGTTTTCATCACCCCCCATGCGGAGCGTGACTCCAAGGGAATTTAAAAATAAGCACATGTCCTTAGAGGATCTGACTGAATGAAGTTTTGGATATTTTAAGGACCATGATGAGTTTGATTTGAAATTATGCAGCACCCCTATAGTGGGATTAAATATTAACAAGAACCAAAACCAAGAAACAAAACCATTATATGTTCTCCTGTGGTTTGTGCAGCCCAGCTCACAGCACTGTTCAAGATCCTGCTCTTTCTTACGTACTTTGTCATGTTTTTGGTTTGTTTTAATGCTGAAACCAACCATCAAGCCTTTGATGAAAAAGGGGCATTCATTTTAAAGTTATCTGACTCAAATGATTGGCCACAGATGACTATATTTGCATTCTTCTGCCTAATTATTTGGTTCAGGGACAGCTTATGCAACCTAAGAAATGATCTAAAACACAAATATTCTCTCCAGCTGCTGGGACCGAAGAAAATGACTCTCTGCCTTAACTGTTGTTTCTGGCACCAATAAAGGCTGTCTTTTTAAGATTGCTGGGGAAAACAAAGCAACCCCAAAGAATTGATGTGTGTTAAAAACCCAATGACCAGTGACCACTGGAGGCTCTGGGGGCAGGGAGAGGGAAAAGCAGTTGTAATACAGGGGCTTTTTCAGGACTTGGGAATTGTACTGAGTGACATTGCAATGATAGATATAGGCCATTTTATATCATTGTATAACATGCAGAACTGTGTGGCAGAGAGTGTGGTCTACAATGTAAACTACGGTTCATGCTTAATGGCAAAGCCCCAGTATATGTTTATCAATTGCAATTAATGTGCCACACTAATGAAGGATGTTTATGTGGGAGGTTATGGAAGGTATGGGAGGTGGGGCTTACGGGAATCCCTATTTTTTGTGTAACATATATGTAATCTAAGTATTTTCTTAAAAAATTTTTTAAAAACCCAATGAGGAACAATTGATGATTTTTATGCAGAAATTTAATAATTTATAATAAATCTCTATTTTGGAATCACACAGTTGAAAAATTCATTGCTCTGAAAAACAATTTAATTGTCTATTTTTTAAAAGCAGGTATTTTGTGTAAACTTATAATCTATTATTTACCTTACTCATATTTTTATGTTACCATTTGTCTTTCCACTATGGCCATTATGCAGCATTCTCAAGGGAAGTCATGAGCACTTTGAGTCAGGGAAATGTCAATGAA
Organism: Cabassous unicinctus; assembly: GCA_029593785.1. NCBI lineage: Eukaryota > Metazoa > Chordata > Mammalia > Cingulata > Chlamyphoridae > Cabassous > Cabassous unicinctus. The sequence goes on from JAQZBX010013732.1 coordinate 23,456, forward strand.
AGGATTTATATAGGCAAATAAAGCAATAGATCTGCTCTGTGGAATTTGTCTAGTTTAGAAGAGATAATTTAAAGTAAAGATGACAGTATTAACTTGTGTACATAGTATCTAAGGACTTCCTTTGTAGAGATGCGATTATCCTCTTGGAAATAACACATGTGTTAGATGAAACCTTAAGGATTTAACTGGGCAGCCTTAGCAAATTTTCTTGGGAAATGAATTGGTCTTATGGAGAAAATGTACAAGATGCCAGCAACAACAGACTGTTCTTTGCAGGAACTGACAGCAGAATGAACTTTAGGCAGTTGGTTGGACAGGACTTCAGAAGGCAGAAAAAAGCATTCAGAGTCTGAATGCTATTGTAAGCCCTATGATCCTTGTTCAAAGGACAATGGGAACCCACTGGCAAAGTTAAAGGAGAATGACATGATGAGATATTTGTGTCCAAGAAATTCCTTCAGATTTAGGATGCATTGACATAAGGACTAGAAATTGCACCAAGAGAAAATTTAGGAGATTATTGGTGAATTTAAAATACTTGATGGTTACACTGAAGACTTGATGAAAGAAATGGGACCTATAACATGTTGTGTAATTTGGAATATGAAGTCAGGAATAATTTAATGCACTTTCCTTGAATCACCCTAAACAAAATATAGATGACTTACTTGGGGCCCCAACTGAATCAACTTGAAGGACATCCACTAATGCAATCTGGTACAATTTGATCATTAAAATAATAACAGGTAAGAAAATATTGAAGAATATAGAATGCATTAATCTTTAGTGCTATAACAAATAATCAAGGAGAAAGCAAGCCGTTTGAAAGGTAGAAAGCCAAATATTATAGAAGCAGTGTTGGAAATGGAAATGGAAAAATTCACCATTTGGCAGTTGTGAGAGTGAAGGTTGATTCAGACAAAAGGATGGTGGGTGGAGGTTGGTGGGTGGAGGATGGATGGGGACCACAATTTTGGTATAATATCAGAATTTGTCCTCATATTCTGATAGAACAGAGTGAAAACATGTTTTTGCATGTGGAGGAACCTGAGAGAAATTTCCTCAGGTTATTGAGTTCATATTCTGAATGGATGAGGCAAGCAGATCTCCTATCCTTCTTGATGGGCTGCACTGATGAAAGCATAGTTTCAGGCTGCGTTCCTACTGGGAATGTAGGGCCTAAATCACAAGAGCAAACACTGGGCAGACTCATGTTGGGGTCATCTATGCTTCTTAAATTTGTCAAAGATGTGAAAATGAAAGAACCTCTTAGGATGAGCTCCATATTGAAGTTGACTGCATAAAGCTGACTGAAAAAATAGACTTTAAAAAACATATATTTATTTTATTTATTTATTTTTCCCCACCCCCTCATTGTTTGTTGTGTGCTGGATTTCTCTTTTTGGGAGGCACTGGGAACCAAACTCAGGACCTCCCACACAGGAGGGAGATGCCTAATTGCCTGAGCCACCTCCACTCCCTGCTTTGGTGGGTCTCTCATTGTGTTTTCCTCACTGTGTTTCTGGCTTGTATCATTTCACTGGACCATTTTGCTGCATCAGCTCACCATGCCAGCCCATGACATCAGCTCACTGTCTTGTCTGTCTTCTCCAGGAGGCACTGGGAGCTGAACCTGGATCTCCCAGGTGGTAGGGGGGAGCTCAGACACCTGAGCCACATCTATTTTCCAAAATTGACTTTCTTGAGACAGTTTGGAAAGGGTAGGGAAGTGGGTAAAAGTTGAAGGGCTCTGTGTATGGGATTACAGCATTGAAGTAAAGTTGACTTCATGATTTTGGATTTTCTAGGAGAGTGTCCTTGTTTTATTGATACATACACTGGAGTATATTTTTTAGTACAATTTTATTGAGGTATATCTTTCATTCATCTACATAAACAATAAATATATAGTAAAAGTTGTGAACTTAAAAAACAAACATGCATATCATCATACAGGGCTTGCATAAATGACCCCACTACCAACACCTTGCATTGTGGTGAAACTTTTGTTACAAACTATGAAATAACATCATCAAAATATTACTATTAACTATAGCCCATATCTTATATTTGGTATATTTTCCCCCAACCTAGCGAATTATTAGCACCATGTATTAGTATTATACATTTGCTATAGTTCATGAAAGAATATTCTCATGTTTGTCCCATTAACCACAGTCCATCTTCAAACACTGGATTCCCTGTGTGTTATAAAGCCCCCTGTTTTGTACAATCCATTCAAAGTGTATACTGAGTGGCTCTAATTTTCATCATAGAGTTGTGCTTTCATGCTTCAGTCCATTTTAGAACAATTTCATTACACCAAAAAGAAATATTCCATGCCCCCTTTTACCACCTTATGATTGGCTTTTAGAATGATAAATCTTTGCCTTTGCTGCAAAATATTACAATATTACTGTTAACTATCATTTATAAGGTACATAAGTTGTAATTTTCCCATGTATCACCATATTATTAACTGTGGAATTCTTCTGATCTTTATGTCTAAGAAACTGTTTAGAGGCCTCCTCCCCTGCCCATGCAGGGAAGTCAGCACTATCAGTTCATACCTTTAAGAAAAGAATTCTTGGTCTGTTCAGTTAATTAGTTAACCAGAACTTTCACCTCCAACTTATATTTGATTTAAGTGACTATATGTCTTCATTATCTTTCTGCTTGGGTTGCTTGCAATGATTTAATGACCCCTCACATACATACTGCCTACCTGCCCCTTTTCATGGACACACTGACCTTTACTGTGAAAAAATTCTGAATAAAAATTGTGCTGGGGATCAGCTCAGGAAAAGAACTCCTTTAGCTGTCCTCTCCCTCACCTCTTTCAACCTCAATGCTGAGAGTAATTTTTTGCACCGTTGTAGGCTCTGCTGGACAGATCTCTGCAAGACTGCAGGATGGATTCCTGCACTTAACACTTGATAAAAGAACATTCGTTTATTATACTAATAACCACAATCTTCATCCTCTACTGAAATCACTGGTATACATACTCTAGGTTATTCTCTAGTTTCAATTCAATTGACATTTACATGTCATAAATGTCAGACATGGCTACCCCTTTCAGCCACAATCTCATTTAAAAAGCAGTAGTGTGAGCTATACTTACTATAATGCGTTACCATCAACTGTATTCATTTAATAAGGTTATAATTAACCTTATTAAAAATTCTACATACATGGAGCATCAGTTCCCATTCTCAACGCACATTCTATTTCCTAGTAACCTTTACTCTAGAGCTGGGATTCTTAACAAGGGGTCCATGCACTTGAATTGAAATTAAAAAAAAAAAAACTTTATTCTTGTGGGCACATGTTGGTATGGGTGTGAAATATTTATTAAATAATACACAGTATAGTGTAGACTTAGTAAGGGGTCTGTGGTTTCCACTTCACTGGCAAAGGTGTCCATGGAACAAAAAAAGTTAAGAACCCCTGCTCTAAAGTTTAGTCCTGTGAATTTACTCATCATATTTAGTTCATGTTAGTGAGATCATACAATATTTGTTCTTTTGTGTCTGGCTTATTTCATTCAACATAACATCCTCAAATTCCTCTATGTTGTCATATGCATCGCAATTTCATTTCTTCTTACAATTGAAAAGTATTCCATTGTATGTATATACCATATTAGGTTTAGCCATTCATTGGTTGATGGACACTTGGGTTGTTTCTATATTTTAGAAATGTGAATAATGCTGCTATGAACATCAGTGTGCAAATATCAATTCACATCATTGCTTTCCATTCTTCTGAATATATTCTGAGTAATATATTCAGTGATATATTGCTAGATCATATGGCAGTTCTCTATTCAGCTTCTTGATGTACCACCAAATTGTCTTTCATAAAGTTGGCAACATTCTACATTCCCAAAAACAGTGAAGGAGTGTTCCTATTTCACCACATCCTCTCTCCCACTTGTAGTTTTTGTTTTCTCTAGGCCATTCTATAAGGTGTGAAATATTATTTCATTGTAGTTTTGATTTGCATTTACACTGGAGTATTTTTGTGAAAGGTTTGTTAGTGGGCAAATGTGGTAAAATTAAACCTGTGCATCCTACTGAAGGTATCAAGAGTTGTTTGCAATTTTTATACATTTGATATATTTTTAAATATATTACTTTTAAAACCACCATGTTGATACTATCCCACTAAAGTAGTCAATGGCCAAACCTATTCAAAATAATTCAAATAGTGTTGTGAAAGGAATTGAACTTTTAAGAGTCTGGATGTTACTAAGGAAGAAATGTGTCATTATTATATTAGTAGCACTGTGTCTATGGTGTCCTCAATGATTGGGGCATTTGTGAAAACAGCAAGATATCAGTATTCCAGTTTCTCACAGGAACTACTTCTTCCAGTTCAAGTTTTGGAGAATGTTTACCCTTTGCCCCAGTTTGAAAGCCATGGATAAGGACATGTATTTTATACCTCCCTTCTCCAAGACAGGGGCATGCTACTCCAGATTTCTTGTGCTCACTATGTCTTCAAGAGGTGGCTCAGACCTCAGTTCAGATTTTCTCTACTTGGCTGCCTTTTGTCAGTCTGTACATGTGTGTCTCAGGGGATCTTCTGTCTAGTTCTTCCCTCTCCAGGAGTCCCTTAGGAGATATTGGTGGCTATAGGACATGAGGTAATGTCTTGATCAAAGCAGTGATTTGAAAAGTGGAGAAATGCTTGGGGTTATAAAGTGCTGGAATTTATCTTTATGTGCCAAGCTGGGAGGGGATCAAATAAAACCAGGGCACTTCATACACAAATTAACCTTTATTGAATGTTTATATAATATAAGATACATAATGTATGTATGGTATCAAATGAATATACTATACTGGAATGAAGTCTTTTGATGAAAATATATTACAAATATTTAGGCAACTTATTAGTGTGAGATGCTATATGGAACCAAGAGAAATTCATTAATAATTCTCCATTAAAAATCCTTACCATATATAAAGGTGGATGGTAATTAGGCCTATCCGCTTTAATGTATTTCATTAATGCAAAATTTAACTGGATATACGAATACATTTTCAACAAAATACTTACTGATGGAATCCAACAACAATGTATAGTATTTGAAAAGTAAAGCATTTGAAAATAGTTCAGCACTTTTTGAAATATTATTATGGGAAATAGGTGAGATTGTAGATATATAATGATATCTGTAAAAATGATGAGATTGTAGATATATAATGATTTCAGCTTTCCATGGAAATACACAAAATTAAACTAAGAGCAGTCAGATTTTGAATTTCCCCAGGAGAAATGTACTTTCAATGAATAGGTCTGATTTACAAAAAAACAGCCTATTACAGAGCTCTTAAATAAACTGATCATTTAAGTCCCAGACAAGTTTCAGCTTAAGTACTTTTAAGCAGTATCAAATAGTAGGTATTGAAAATCACAATTTGGTTGCAGACTTCAAAAACTAATTTCTGTTCATGCATGAATTTTACTTTAGGTAAACTTGGAGGTGGCACATCCTGGAAATTCACATAGCAAATAATTAATAGATATAAAGTATACAATTCAGGGCCTATATCTATACTTTTAAAAAACATCAGTCACACTGAAACAAGATATTTCAGCAAGCTAAACTTAAAAGTAGTTGAAGATCCTTACTTGGTCATGAGAAACTGTACAATGTGGCAATTTTGAAATTTGAAAAAATATATATATTACAAAATTTTTTCTCCAAGAAAGTGAATTTATTATAAATTTTGAAATTTGGAATGACATTTAAAATTAATGCTGGGAGTTGTATTACCCGTACTTGTACATTTTTAAACTTTTTTTCGATTAGTTAAGCGGTGCAGGAAAAATAAAATAATTTATAAAAATGTTTACATAGAGGCACCATTTTCCCTGTAACCTCAAGCACTGATAAGGATTAGCCAGGGCACCCCTAATCCCAACTTACCCACTGGAAGTTTACAATATTAGGAACATTCCTTTCAGTACTGTAGATACTTTTCCCTTCTCTCTGAATCTATCAGGATGGTCTCCAGCAAGATTCCCAAATCCATGAAAAGTCCTTCAGCATGCCAGGTTTCGAGCTGGCAAAACCCTCAATGAATGGATGCTTTGGAAAATAAGCCTTGACAAAATATTTCTTGAGAAAGAAAAGCATAAACTGCATAGAAACAATGCAGAAAATGAAGTTTCTCTGCTCGCCGTTTAAGAAAAAAATTCCCCTGAAAGGCTGAGACCGAAGTCATGACAAAGGCTCTGGCTCAGCCTCAGGCACCAAGAGAAAGCTATTTACTCATGTTGGCACAACCTGAAGAATCACAGAGCCATAGGGTCTCCTCCTTGGGACCAGCAGGAAAGAAGCTTTTGTCCTCCCTGCTGAAGTGAAACCTAGTCCGGGGATGAAATTGGAAGCCTTCCCAGGGCAGTTTGGTTCAGAAAAGGAGAATTTGGGTGCCCCCTGCTGACCAAAGGTACAGTGAAGCACAAAGAGTCTTTGACCTCCAACGTGGCTCCAGGGGGAGGGTCTACTTAGCTGGTGTCAGAACTGTTTCCATCGCACTAACCCTCCATCCTGTCCAGTTAAGAGATGTCTACAGTGTGTGGGTGTATTGAGGCTCAAATAGGTGACCTGTCCAGAATCTCATTGCCACCTGGAAACATAGTAGACCCGATCCAGTGCTCCCAGACAAGGGTGCACAGAGCTTCAAGGGTCAAAGAATCCCAGCCTGGAAGCTGCTTAAGGCAAAGAGTGGTTGAGGCCCCTCCTCCACCTTCTGCTCCTTGGAACCTGCCCCAGGGTATCCCTGCCACTGGATCACTGGCAGGAGGGATAGAGGAACTCAGGTTGTGGGTAAAGGAAACTCATTTGTTTTTCTTTCTTGTGAATTTATGTTAGGGACTGAAAAATTAAGTCAATTAGATTGCAAAGCTAGTTTTCACTGAGAAACTGAACTCTGTTCCTGAAAGGCTTTTGGTCCTGGGTTCTAATCCACCACCCAGCACCTTGAAGTACATAATGTCCACACCCTAGTAGATATAATCTAGTATCTTAGGAGCTGGACTGCCTGAGTATTGGTTACCACCTGTCACTGTGTCTGGAGTGTCTTAAGCCCTCTCTGCCTTTCTGTCATCATCTATATATAAAGAAGAGGAAAACAGAACCTGACTCAGAGAGCTACTGTGTAGTCCCTGTGGGTGTCTGTCTAGTAAAGAGCTCAAAATAACACCTGTGCTCCCTGTAGCTCTTTTATGATCTATTCTCATTTAAAAAAATGAATGCTGTGAACATTTGCCATATGAATGCACCTACCATCCATTTTGTCACAATTCGTAGTTCAGATTTCCAGTTTGTGGGGTTCAACCATATTTTTCCAAATTCATCTTTGTGGTAGTTACAAGACAAATGAAAACACTTAACCCTGTTACTGTGATAGCTGTGTACAATCCTGTGACAAACAGTTGGGAGAGTGCGTGAATCATTTAACTTAAAGATTATAGCAGTGTTACAGTAGGAGTATATTGGACATATAACCCAGGGTGCAATTGTCAAACCATGTTCTGCTAGCCCTTGGCCCTTACCTCCATTCCTGCTTTTAAATTTTGAACTCTAGGATACCAAGATAATCAGTTTTTAATTGGATTTTGTCTAGTTTCATGACTAAGGTACAAGAAATGAATTTCAAGAGCACACCGGGTAAGTTAGGACAGTAATTTATTAAGGAATGGTGAGAAGAGAAATGGGAAAAAATAACAACTCAACTCATAGGTTCCAGGTAGAGAGGAAGGGCTAAAGAGTGATAAAAAGGGCTGATTTATAGATTACAATTTCCCAATATAGATTATAAATGTCCAGTTTTACTTGCATATTGATCCAGGTGGGAGTGAAGAAGACCTGAACACAGCACAAACAGGCACTGGGACAGGGCAAAGGCAAGAAAGAGCAAAAGACTTTTGCTGTTTTGCTTCATCACCCAACCCATTAGTACCCCAGGAGGGTCCAATGATAAAGTCCCTGGAGAATATATGGGTCTTTTCCTGGCTTCTGGAGGAAATCTCATTCTGAGTGGGATTTCTTGTGAGGGTCTTCCAGCAGCCATCTTGGGAGTATTGAAGAACATGTGTTCAATGGTGGCATTTTTTTCTGCCAGGTTCCAGATCCAGCTATTGATTCCGTATCTAGCCTGCTTCAGTTTCACATCCTTTGTCTTGGCCACTCCTAAGTAGGAGCTAAAGTTAAATATCTTACTCTGACTCAGTGTTTTCTGGGTTGGGATAAATGAGGGAATGGATGTCCCCCAACTATGCTCTCCAATCCCCATCCAATGTTAAGCTGTGGCCCACACTAACCCAGTTGAGGAAAGCACACTAATAGAGAAGAGCTTTTGGTTAAACCATGAGCTCCAACTCCTGGAAAAGCTCCTAGGTTTCAGAATTCCTGTATTTGAATAAAGGGACTCAAACTAGCTATTGGATTTAGGAGCAAAGGCAAACATTTCATCTTAAAGAGAAACTAAGCCCTTGGAGACTACCAGAACCAGAACAGGTTAGAGCCTGCTCTGGAAGACACACTTAACTGCCTTGACTATACCTTCCATCTGAGCTCAAAAGTTTCCTACGGAATATCCAATACCATACCTGATCTCATCAAATAAATAATCTATATGTTGAAATAGAAAAGCCTTCCATATACTTATCCTTATTGATCTTTCCACTTTGAGTAAAGGGCAGGGGTCTGAAGAGGGAGTTGGAGATTTGAGTGGTGTGGGGAATGCAGAGGCATCATGATCTGAACCCTGAGATACTGCAAGGCCCCAGAAAGAAGCCAGAGAAATTGTGGCAAAATCATGGTGGCTGCAGGTCCCCATGTCAGAGGAAATTATAGAATGGGATGCCAACTATGATTTTATACTCACAAATATCAGAGTTTCACACAAAAACAAAGAAGGAGAGATTATTCCAATGATACTTGTGTTTTCTACAACACGATCAGCTGCATGTACCATAATGTACAGGGTACATTGATTGTACTATATTAATGAACATTCAAGATGTCACTGCTGCTCTCAGAGCTAAGCCACTTGAGAGGCTGACCCAGAGACCAGCTCTGTGGTCTTCTTCATAGTATGATTGATAATTATATTTCATAGCTCATTTTACAGAGCATTGGGATATGGCATTGAATGACTATGTGGGAAATTATATATATACTATATGTATGTATGTGTATATGTGTGTGCGTGTAGTTTGCATTGTGTATATAAATCAAGTAAATAAAAGTATATGCAAGTATTGTATACACAAATAGAAAGATAAATTTTTAAATGTATATAGGCATGGATATATGTATGTATTTTGGAACAAAGAGAGTGAATCATTTTTATAATAGTAGTGTTTATCTCTTTGAGATGAGTGTAAAAGAGATCATTTCCATTGATGTAATGGAAGGTGTGAAATTTTCACCCTCCAAGGGTAACTGAGGTTATCTGGACCACCCAAGTCATGTCTGGAGCTTTCACTCTCAACGGTCACACTGACTTCGCATTAAGGAAAAGCTGGGATGACTCATTGTGGCATAGTGTTAAACCCCTCAGTATTTGCAGCTACATTGCCTGGGTTTCCACCCCAAGTGTTTAACTTCATAGATGAGCCACTTGGGGCAATTTGTTTATTCTCTCTGTCCCTACATTTACTCTTCAGAAATTGGGATTGATGATAGTGTCAACATCAGACAGTTTTTAGGAAGAGTAATATTATAAGATGTTTAGAACAAGTCCTGGAACATCCTACTTAAATGTTAGGTTCTTACTATTATTTTCTTTAATTCTCAAATGAATCATGAAAGATGATTGTGGGTTGCTCAGGCCTAAAATGGCCGCGGTTCCTCTTTGAGGAAAATGAAGAACTGCGCCACAACCTTCCCTCCCCCCTCCCATCTACCCTAACCCCCGACCCACTCCCTTTCCATTCACGTCAGCCTCTCTGCTAGCCTGCATTTTACCTTATAAGTACAAACCAGAACGTGGCCACGCCCTCTAGCCCTGTTCCCCGGACCCTTACCCCTCCTGAACACCCCTTTACCCAGCAACTGCTCACGGCAGCCAATCACCGCTCTGCCCGACCTAAACCAACCAGCTATCACCACATCAGCCCTCTACCCTATATATTGTGCCTCACTTCCCTAATAAACCAGACCTGCGCCATCTGCCTCGTCTCCGCAGCCTCTTCTCTGCGCCCCCCGCTGCCTCTCCCCCCGCACGCCAACCGGGCCACCAGCCCGGCGCCCCTGCCATCAGCAGAGGCTACCCGCCGCCGCCACTCCGGCAGCGGCCCCTCAACCCACAGATGATCATAGATCACAACTTTATGGTATAAAGAAGGCCCCATCTCCCATGAGCACTCTCACTCTATTCTCTTTTTTGGAACATTCCTTACTACTAAGGGGCCAGTTGCAAAGCTATTTACCAAAGCTTGTCTATCTGCCTATCATTTAAATTTTCTGTCCTCTTAGGTGCTACAGAATTTTCTAATTATTTGGTAAATGGAATGGCCCTATCCTCCTATCCTGCCAACTAGTACTACAAATACCTGCAACCTTAGAATTTTTTTAACCTTATCTCGGACCACAGCCCATTCAATACATCCCTTCCTCTCCAAAGTAAACAAATACCCTACCCCAGATACTCAACAAGCAAAAACACAAAAAATACAACTGTATTTCTTTCTCATCCTATTTATATTGTCATTGTCTTATAAAATCTTAAAATCTCTTACTATTATCTTCTTTTTCTGGAAAAGTTCTATCAGTGGATGAGTCCCACCCTTGGCTATACACTTGCACAATTTCACCAGACATGACTGCTGGACAAAATATCACAAAGTACCACACATGGAGGAATGTAAATTCAAAATTATATGCATACTAAATAAGCAATAAGTGTTGTACAGAAATCATTAATTTTATATTACTCTAATAAATAATCTCCCCAGAAAGCACATCTATATCCAATTTTCTCAATATTCTTCCATCCTTTACTCCATCTACTTTAACCTGATAATCTTAACTAAAAATTCATTGAGAAAACAGATTCTTTCAGGAAAGAGCTGAATCACCTTCTCATCACCTGAAAAATGGGTACCAACTGCAACCATCCCATCCTTCTTTGTTCATTTTATTAGACAAATGTCCAACCCTAACAAAAATATTTTTTACTGCAAAAAGTCTCACTTTTCTTGGATATGGGGGCTATTTTAATTCTGGAAACAGAAATACAACCTAAAACTTTCTGTTATACACATTCAATTATAGAATTCACTGGTGTTAATGGCATACACAAAGTTGTGCCATGATTACCATCATCCATTACCAAATTTTTTTGATCACCCCAAACAGATACTCTATATGAATGAAATATTAATGCCACCTTCCTCACCCCCTCCCAGCTTCTGGAAACCTTTATTCTACTTTCTATTGCTAATAATTTACAGATTCTATTTATTTCATAAAAGTAAGCTCATGGGAAGTGGATGTGGCTCAAGTGTTTGGGCTCTTGTCTACCATATGTGAAGCCCTGGGTTCCTGGGACCTCCAGGTTAAGGCAAGCTGGTCCATGCCCATGGAGAGCTGACAGCCCATGCCCACACTTGCAGAGAGCTACTGGCCTACACCCATGGACTGCTGATGGCCCATGCCCACAGAATGCTGATGGCCCACATCCATGGAGAGCCAATGGCCCATGCCCATAGAGAGCTGGTGCAGCAAGATGATGCAACAAAAGGGAGACAAGCAGACACAGAAGAAATATGCAGCAAATGGACACAGAAAGCAGACAGTGAGCACAAGCAGCAAGAGAGGGAATAAATAAATTTTTAAAAAGTAAGCTCATACAATATTTGTCCTTTTGTGTCCAAGTTACTTAACATAATGTCTTCAAGGTTCATCCATGTTGTAGCATGCATCAGAACTTCATTTCTTTTTATAGCTGGATAACATTGCATTGTATGAATATACCACATTTTGTTTATCCTTTCCTCTGTTGAGAGATACTGAGATTGCTTTCACTTTCTAGCAATTGAGAATAATACTGTTATGACCATTGGAATACATATATCAGTTCAGGTTCCTGCTTTCAATTCTTCCACTACATGACTGTGAGATTGCACGGTCATATTGCAATTCTATACATAACTTTCTGAGTAAATCTCAAATGGTTTTCCAAAATGAGTGCACATTTTTTTATAAACACCAACTATATGTGAGTGTTCTTATTTCTTCACATCTGCTTCAACACTTTTTATATTCAGTTTTTTAAATATTAGTCATTCTGGTGGCTATAAATGGATATCTTGTGGTTTTGATTTGTGTTTCCATACTGGCTATTGATGTTGAACTTCTATTCATGTGCTTATTGGCCATTTGTGTTTATGGAGATGTGTCTTTTTTATTTTTATTTTATTCATTATTTCTCCTTTTCTCTTTGTAGATTTTTTTTTCTGAAGTTATTTCCTTTGCACTTTTTTTTTTTTTTTTTTACATTTTCTACTTTTCTATCATAATAGGAAATTGTTTATTCATTTACTTCTAATTTGAACTTAAAGTTTGGATATTTCTTTTTTCCCCTTTCTTTTCCTTAGGATTCCATTTTTTTACATCTTACATTTTCTTATGCTTAGGGGATACTGTATGGCAGGTAGGAAGCAGGAAATGTAACAGAACCTGAAGCCTGGCACCAGCCCTTTCTCCAGCATTCGTTATAAATTAAATTTCTCTCTCATTCATCGTGACTACATCTTAAAGCTGGATGACAAGTTAACATCTATTTTGTTTAAGGATATGGTATTTTAATGCTATTAGTCATAGTAAAACTCACTGACCAAATTCTATCTAACAGTTCTGGAAATAGCAACTAATAAAAGAAAGCCTATTAAATAATTCCAGAAAAACTGCCAAATATCAAGTGAAAAAGATTACAGAACTAAAGGACCATCAGACTGCTTATGAAAGAAAGCAAGCATAAACACACATAATTGTGAAATTTCTCCACAGTAGGCAATTTTTGAAAAGATAAATCTAGGAAGGGATCATATAAAAAAATCATGATCAGAGTGGTGATAGACTTCTCAATATCAACAGTAAAACCAAAGGCGGTGGATTAAATATTCTATCGTTTTGTAAATTCACATCTCAAAAAAAACTTTTCTTTTTTAAAAATGTTATAGGACTAATAGATATTTGCTTTAACAAGCCAAGCAATATAGTTTGGTTATAAACTTGTTTTTAAAAAGTTTGTGGGTCCCTCTTCCAATCCTATATTCCTGAGGGTGCCAATGTTAACGGTATAGGGGGATTTCATCAGTATCTTTCTCCATGCACAGACAAATGTAAATAAAAATATATACAAAAAGTTTCCTAGGTAAATGAATTTCCATGAAAGAGGGATCCCCACCAAAGGGGAGAGAAAAATAGAGTCCTAGGATAAAAGCTGGAGCAGAAAGCCAGAACCTCCAGGACAAAGGCCTTCAGTTTGGATACAGCTCTCAATATATGAGGCCCTTCCTATCAATATGTCACTTAAACCTTGTAACAGATTTTGAGATATGCCTTATCCTTGTATTATATATCAAGAATTGATGCTTGAAAAGATTTAGTAACTTGGTGTGACAATTTGAAGCTTTGGGGGGATCCCAGAAACGGTCATGTTCTTGGAACTAATCCATTCCTGTGGGTGTGGTTCTTGGTCCTCTTGCTGGAGTCCTTTAAAAATGGGAGACAGAAAGCAGGGACACAAAGAGAAAAAGCCATGGAGACTGAGAGAAACAACCCAGGAACTCAGAGAGGAATTTGGGAAAAAGCAAGCCTAATAGATGCAAAGTGCTTGCTTAACCAAACAACTGGAATCTATAACCTACTTAATATATAAAATTAACCATCAAAAAGGACACTATTTGAAATATACTTACATGAGCCTTGGTTCTCATTCAACATTTTCATTCCAGGAATAAAAATCTATGCATTGATTCCAGGCAGGAAAAGAGGACATGAAAAGCAAGAAATGATATTCATTCAAAATTTCTGCAAGAGGAACACATCCAACATTGTGTCAATGGTAAGCTTCATGGCTGTGAAAGCTGACTACCCAGAGATGTCATGAATTCAGCACAAGCATCTAAGTGCAATTAGAGGTGGGAATAAGAATTGGACGTGTGAATATAGGGAAGAAATTAACTTGAGCTAAAAATCATACCATGAGTTTTGTTCCTCTCACATTACATTTGAATAAGACTGGATCTACACCTAACATTTAGAACATAATATAGCCTTCAAAATTAATCAGATAGTTCTGAGCTGAGCTGGTAAAAAAGAGAAAAATCTATGTGCATGCAGGAGAGCTATTCACAATATGTCTGTAAATAACATGAGAAAGATTTTAATTGGAATCTCTCACTAAATGATCAGCCTTGAATTTATATGTAGAGAAGTTAATGAATAAAAATATGTGAGCCAAACTTTAACAGTCTCTTATCCCTACTAACAGCAGAGATATCACACTGGAGAGGAAAACATTGAATGTAAGGATTTTGCAGATTTCCCTCAGATTTCCCCACTGACCCAACATATTTTAACTCTTATGTTTAAAAATCCCTATGCCACCAATGTGGAAAAGCTCTCCCTGGCTGGTAATTGTTTAATCAACTCAAGCAAATTTACAGTAGAGGTAAATCATATAAATATTATGAAGTCTTTAGTTATTGCTCTTAGACAACATGATAAAATTCACACTGGAGAGAAAATTTATAGATGTAATGGATGGGGGAAAGAATTTCACCAAAGCACTGATTTTTATAAACACCCAAAGAACTCACACTGGGGAGAGACCCTATAAATCTAGTGAACTTGGGAAACACTTAGCCAGACTGTTACCTTGCATTCTTATGAAAGATTTCACATGGGCAAAGATTTAATGTCTGTAATCAGTGTAGAAGAACTTTCGGATATCTTTCATCTTTCACTGAACAAAAGCAAATTCACCTGGAGAGAAACCATATGAATGGTGTATGTATGGGGAAGCTTTTGGTCAAAATTCTGCCATTATATGACATAAGAGGACTCACAATATAAATATATCAAAAGTAGAAAAGTCTTCAAGCCATAGTGCCAACATTTAAATAAACCAGAATTCTCACACAGGGTAAAAATTCTACATCAATGTAATCCATGTGGATATGCTTTTATTTTTTATATATCCTTAAACAACATGAATGAACCCCATTGGAGAGAAAACTCTATGTATGGAATCACAGAACATAAAAAATCAGGAGAACCGAGGCTTAGGGTGCACAAGAAAGCCCTGAATAGGAATAACCCCAAAACAGTAAATAAGACAAGATACCTTTAACAGAAATTTGAAGCCTTGTATTAGTAAGGGTTCTCTAGGGAAACAGAACAGACAAGCAATATCTGTAAATAGAATGAGAGTTTATAAAATTGTCTCACATGACTGCGGGATGCCAAGTCCAAAACTGTCCTCAATGAGTTCTCCAGGAGATGCTCTCCATCTGAAATAGAGCTGTAGATTCTCTCTAAATGCTGAGCTTACTCCTCCTTTTAAGGCCTTCAACTGATTGGATGAGATGTCACTCAATGCAGATGGCAATCTCCACATTGTACATGTAATCAGTCATATATGCGATTGATTCACTGATGATGAAAGTCCCTGAAATGCCCTTGTATTGTAATTAGCCCAATGCTCCCTTGACCAAACTGGGCAGCATTACCTGGACAAGTTGACTCATTTTCCTAACCATTGAGTTCTATCCCTTGTTAACTTGGCATCTATATACATGACCTTAAAACATACTTATTCTCTAAATAAAAACAATAACAGACATATGTGTGTGTATATATATATATATATATATATATATTTCAATTAACAATACTCAACTGTCTTGTATACAAACAGAAATGCACTAAATCCCTCCAGAATAGGGTGCAAGTCCTATGGTAATATTGACTCTTAAATTT
>JAQZBX010013733.1:0-25626 GCA_029593785.1 Cabassous unicinctus
AGAGAAAGGAAACACAGAAGGGAAGGCTGAACCCTCGCAGAGATCAGCGACCATCTTGCTTCAACATGTTGCAACAGACTTTGGTGAGAAAGCAGCCTTGAATTGTACTCTGTAGGGCCTTGGAACTGTAAGCTTTTACCCCAAGTAAATACTCTTTATAAAAGCCAATAGATTTCTGGTACCTGGCATCAGCACCCCTTTGGCAGACTAATGCACTCTCTAAATGACCATTCTTACTCCTATTCCCACACTTTGTCTCTTGTTACCTCTCTGGATGATGATACTGTGACTTCCATGTACCTGCAACTTTTGGAGCAGAGTCTGGCATAGCGTAGGTACATACAGATGCTTGTGAAATGAGTGAAGCTTCAATTTTCAAGTTTCCACAAAGGAAATAAATTATGGTTTGTTGCTAGCCTCCGAAGAAAAAAAGACAGGCTGATAAAGAGATTTCCAGAGAGAGGGGGCTAAAGGAACCATTTATTTCACCAAGGGTGATGTTTACAAGAGAAGTCATAAAATAGGTAATGTTCCTTTATGTCTCCAGCGGACGATTTGAACGGAACTAACTGCACAGAAAGTGCATTTCCCCCCTCAATAGGGCTTATGTAGAGATTTTAATGAATTCTTTAATTCCAATAATTCAACCTTAAAGCAGATCGTAGCCACTTTCCCTTTAACTGTACAATTAGTGCTCCAGGCAGCATATTTCCCTGGGTGTTACTAAAATTTTATTGTCATAATACTGGAGAACAGAAATGAGCAATTTGGAGTGCTCTAGATTGTCAAAGAACTTTTTGGGTGCATTTTAGACATACCAGTCTCAGGAAAGACTCTTTCCAAGTTAGTATAGTGACTGCAGAGGACAGAAATGAGGTTTCATTATGTGGTCTTCATTGCTAAACTCTAGGACATGTAGGTATGGATTGCCTCAGGATTCCTTAATTTAGAAAAGGGGTGATAATATCATAAGACTGTAAACTTGCATATGATCATGAAAGAGTATCCATCCATCCTTCCAACTAATATCTACTGAGAGTATGCAATGTGAAAAGCAGCATACCAGTGTCTACAGGTGCAGAGAAGCATGAAACAAGACCACAGATCATGTTAGATGCATTAGTCTGCCAGAGGTGCTAATGCAAGGTAACAGAAATCTGTGTGGGCTTTTATAAAGGATATTTATTTGGTGTAAAAGCTTACAGTTCCAAGGCCTTAAAGAGTCCAATTCAAGGTTGCTTTTTCACCAAAGTCTGTTGCAACGTGTTGAAGCAAGATGGCAGGCGATCTCTGCCTGGTCTCTCCTTCTTTCTTCCTCTGAAGGCTCTGTGGGCCCAGCTTCTTCTGATCTCAGCTGTAGGCTGGCATAGCGCTTGTCTGTCAGGGCTTCCTATATCAGTCTGGCATGAGTGCCCATTTAAATCAGCCCACCAATGGGGCGGGGACTTAACCTGAGTCACACCTTACTGACGTGGTTGAATCAAGGGCCCTAAATCAGAGGTTCTTAACCTTTTTTGTTCCATAGACCCCTTTGCCAGTCAGGTGAAAACCATGGACCCTTACTAAGTCCCACACCAACAGGTCCCCACAAGAATAATGGTTTTTTGAATTTCAATTCAAGGTCATGGACCCCTTGTTAAGAACCCCTGCAGTCTAAATTGATTTAATCAAGTAAACGTAAAACCTTTGAATTTGATACAATCAAAGGGTATCACACCCAGAGGAATAGATTAGTTTACAAACATAATCTCTCTTTTTGGGGATTCATAAGTAATCTCAAACTTCCACAATAGATATTGACATTAGAGAAGATGATACTGTTCTAAGAGAGCATCATCCATACCAATAGAAAACATGTGTTCATTCATTTTTTCATTAATTCTTTGTCAATAAATATGCTGAATGCCCACTATGAGACGCAGACTCAGAACAAAGTGGGTATGAGGAGAGAACTGAAATAAAAGGTGCATACTGTACATTATTATGCTCTGCCGAATGTTGACATTTTCCCAGGGCTCAACCCTCAGTTCTCTTATTTCCCTGTACTTTCTTCATAGGTGATCTCATTCTTTCTCATATATTTAAACATATCCTTATGTTCCCAGTTCCCATATTCATAACTCCTGCTCACACCTCTCACTGAATTTCAAACTCTCATTTTCCACTCCCACCTGATATCTCTGCTTGGACATATATCACTGGTACCTTAAACATAACAAGTCCAAAACTGACTCTTAAGATCATCTTATCTTCAGACCTGGTCATTCCATAATACCTATTCTTCCCATCTTACCAACAAGCCAGAAAATGGTACCACTTTTGACCCACTTGATCAAGTTCTAAAAATGAAATTCATTATTGACTCCCCTCTTTTCTGCTCCCACATATCTTACCTTTATTCAATCTATTGAGCCTAACTCCAAACTACTTCTGGAATTGTCACCCTTATCTGCACCTTTAATGCCACTTTCCTTATTCTAAGCCATCCTTAGCTATCATTTTTACTATTGAAATACCCCACTTTTCTCTGCAATTTCACCTTCTCTCTCACACACAGTAGCCCAAATGAAATTCAGAATTATCAAACTTTTTATGCCAAAATCCCTGCTTAAATTCCTCCTACAGATAAACAAACATGTTTGCACTTAAACTAAATTCCAAGAAACCTGGTCCTTGCTATTTTTTTCTAATCACCCATCATCCAGCAATTGGGGCCTCCTTCCCACCAAGCCCTTCCCCACATCACTGCCTGCCCTGCTCCTTCCAACTCTGTGTATGGCTGGCTCCTCTTCTGCCAGCTCTCAGCTCATAAGTCAGCTCTCCAAAAAATCAGCCATGACCACCATATCTATGCAGATATTCATTAAGAGGATGATTTGCCCACTTGCTTCCTCCAGAATAGTAAGCACAAGGCATATGCTTACTTTGTTTTTGTTGCCTCTATCCCAGTAAAATGCAAGTTTCATGATGGCAGAGAGTACATCTGATTCATTGACAAATGTATATAACTCATAGAGTCTGTCTCATAGTGGACAGTCAGCATGTTTTTGCTGAACTATTTATTGACAAAGAACTAATGAACAAATGAATGAATATATGTTTTCTATTGATATGGATGATTATCTGCTCTAAAAAAGCCTTTGATTCAATGTGACAGATTGAAGCTTTTGTGAATCCCGGAAAAGATCATATCCTTGAAGTTAATCCATTCCTGTAGGTGTAGAACCCTTTGATTGGATTGGATTCATTTGGGAACCTTTGATTGAAGTACTTAAGTAAGGCATGACTCAGGGGGGTCTCTTGCTGGGGTCCTATATAAATGGAAGAAATGTACAGAGAGACAAAGAGAAAGAAAGCTGCCATTTTCCCTGCCATGAAAGAGAACACTCCAAGATAACCTATAGCTGTAGAAAGACAGAGAAAGCCTGAGACCTGAGAGAGAGGTTGTAGGTTAGAATCATGGAGCAGCTGAAAGCTGAAGAGACAAAGCCGAGAGGAGAGGAGAAAGGAGCCATTGCACATGACTTCCCACAGCTGAGCGCAGGGAGAAAGTGAGCATGGAGGAGAAGGTAGAGTAGCAGAGCCACCATTTTGCTTTGCCATGTGGCAGGAGTCTGGGAGCCAGCTGCTGACTTTGGCGAGACAGCGTCTCTGCTGATGCCTTGATTTGGACATTTTTTTTGTTTCCTATGGTGAAAGCCAACCCATTTCTGGTATATTGTATCAGCAGCCATAGACAAACTAAAGCATTCAGTAACAGTTATTTCTTGCTCATATTGTGGTCCAATACGGGTGCTCCAGGTCGGGAGACTCTCCTAAGAGACTTTCTCTTGAGGGTCCTCCTACCTCTCAATTCTCCCTTTCCATTCAGCCTGTGCTTGGGGAAAGAGCAGAAGATCAGCATGTGACAATATGATGAGGGAGGGCTAAAGTGCTTCCCTACGGCCCTCACTCCTCGGGACACACATGGTCGAGCTGTGCCAAGACAACCAACTCGTCTTTGACACAATCCTAATCTCAAGAGTGTGAAATCCTGTGTTAAACCTTGAATTTTTCTATAATTTAAAGCTATATTTAATCAATATTGTGTAAATTCATAGTGTGAAGTGAAACCTTTAGTCAATAATTTGTATATTTTTCTACATATTTACCAAGATTCTTTTTCATTTTTCTATATATTTTTTAAGTAGAGCTATTGTAGGTTTACAGAAAATTCATGCAGAAAGTACAAAATTCCCACATCCTAGCCCCTACATATGCAATTTTCCCTGTTATTAATCTTTGCATTAGGATGGTAACTTTGTTACAATTATGAAATGATGTTCTTATAAATACATTATTAGCTATAGTCCATAGTTTGCATTAAGGTCCACTGTTTGTGCTGTACAGTTCTTTGGTTTTTTGAATTTTTAAAAAATTCTGGTTATATATATATATATATATATATACACACAAACTAAGATGGACAAAGTAAAAAAAAATAAAAATTTTCTGGTATTAAAACACTTGAATTGCAGAATAAATACTTTATCTTCTATTTAGACTTTAGGTTTTATTTCTAAAAAAGACATAGTAAATGAGAGTTTTACAATTCTCTTATTCCGAACCTTGATCTGGATAATTTACTGGCTGCCCATTATGTGAGAGTACTCAAAGAATGTGTCTCCCACACGCAATGATTTCTGATAATAATTGGAGATAATATCCCATGGTACGAAATCTTGACATCTGAGGGGGCAGTGGACAAGTGATTCTTTTTTCTGCTTTCTGGCAAGGACAAGGGCTGTGAGCACTTTGATAAGCATAGACACTCCCCCTTTCACAAAGCCCAAGAGTAAATGAGAATAATAAAAAGCAGCCAGTAAGGGAAGACCACGAAAGAGCCCACACACCGAGCTGTGAGACGCGTGAGGAGAGTATTGAGGAGTACTGGGTAATAGAAAGAAATGCTACGGTGGAGGCAGAGATTTTTGCTATCAGGAGAATAGGGAAAATGCCTTCCTTCCTCGGGAGGCCACTTCACATCTTCACAGGAAGGCCTGTGAGGAAGCAGCGGCTGCACTCGGGCTTTGATCATGAGGGGGCCGTGAAGGAGGGGTGGGTGGGGGTGAGGGAGGCACGGTGCCCCTGCCTGTCCCTCAGCGTCCTCTAACAAGCAAGCTCTTCTAGGGCAGGGCTTCTTAACCTTCTTTGTTCCACGGACCCCTTACTAAGCCCACACTATACTGTGTATTATTTAATAAATATATCACACCCGCACCAACAGGTCCCACAAGAATAACGTTTTGGTTTTTTTTTTTCAATATAAATTCAAGTTCCCAGACTCCTCGTTATGAACCCCTGTTGTAGAGTGAGGTCAACGTAAGAGTGGAGGTGGGGGCACGACCCCAAGAATACAGGGGAACCAAGGGATCGACACCCTGAAAAATGCCCATTTGGGATACAAATGAAGAAGTGCTCTAGTTTCATCTGGAGTGGTGTCAGGGCCAATACTGCAGTGACGGAGCCTGACACAGGATCCCAGCCAAAGCAATCAGAACTAGGATGTGGCTGCCAGCGGAAATGTAAGATACACAGTTAAATTAATTTCAGCTGAACGAAAAGAAATTGTTTTGTATGTGTAATGGCTAATTTTATGTGTCAACTTGATTAGGTTATGGTGTCCAGTTGTCTGGTCAAACACGGGCCCAGAGGCTGCTGTGGAGATAGTTTGTACATGGGATTAACATCTACATTCGGTTACATTTCAGTGAAGGAGATCACCTTCCATAATGTGAGTGGGCCTTGTCCAATCAGCTGGAGAACTTAAATGCAAAGAACTGAGACTTCCAGGAAGAAGAAAAAATTCTGCCTCAAGACTGTCCCTCCATCCCTCCCTGACTTTCCAGCCTGGCAGGCTCCTCTAAGAAATTCAAACTCAGGGCTCTCACTCTAACAGCAATTTCCTGCCTCTGGCCTGTCCTACAGAAGTCACACTTGTCAGCCTGATAATCATGTGGGCTAACTCCTTAAAACAAATCTCTTTATATATATATATTGCATATATATACACACATGCACACATATGCATACAAATACATACATAACCATTTACTTTGTAGGTATATGTTTATATATGTAAAATATATATGTGCATATATGCACACATACACATATATATACATATTCTCATTTATCTGAAATTCCAATTAATTTGGGCACTCTGTATTTGTATTTGCTAAATCTGGCAGCCCTAAGTTAGAACATCCAGAGGACAAGGGTTAGGCAAGGTCCTCTGAGAGGCCTTCTTCAAGTTAGATAAACCAAGGTGCAGTATCAGCACCAACATTGGCTCATAAAGATCTGAGCTCTGAGAAGAGTCGTCCTCATGACTTACACTCAAACCACACAAGCCCAAGCATGTGTAGGCACTGCTAGATAATCAAGTGTCCGATTCTGGAGCCCAGCTCCGGAAGCACACATGGCATATGGAGAGTTCCTGGGTGGCTGCAGGAGTTCCCAAATCAAAAGCAGCATAACCTCTTCTGATAATGGTAGCTAAGGAATAAAAGGCAAAGAAGCCCCAGAGAAGATACCAATTTTATTTGGTGTTGTATAGTTTGTTGTTTCTTAAAGACGGTGAAGGTTTTCCTTTCAAAGTAAATCTCTCTCTCTCTCTCACACACACACATATACACAAACACAAACACACATACTGTCTTGGTAACCCTAGTTACAGAATTTGTGACCTAAAGGAGACGCAAGCACGTCTGTGAAAGGTGATTCTTCGCAGACACTGTGGGATTCCATTGCTCCTTTGGGTACAACTCAGCCCCTTGTATAAATACCGTCCCTTACTGGGTTTCACAAACAGCTGAATCACAGTAAGGCAATTTTAAACTCACCAAGTGTTTTGTGGCAGAAATTAAACCAAGGGCTTTAAATTATATCCATTTCTTGATGGATCACTAATATTTCTATTTTGTTGATTTCTTATTGGAATTTTTAAATAGTCCCTTTTTGCTCTTTCACATGATCTCATTTTAGCCACTTTTTCCCAAGTATGACTTCCATTACAATAAAGTCTTCAGGTACAAACCATTAACAATTCATTGACTGAAGCTATTGGACTCCTGGGTGTTTGAACAGATACACAACAGTAGATCTGAAGAAAAGATATTGGAGGGAGAATGAGTGAGTCTTCATGTGCAGAGATACAGTGCGACACCATTCAGTTGTGTCTCTGCTGGTCGTGAGACTAGCCATGCAGATGATAATGGAAACTAGAGACCCAAAAGGCAAATTTGGGACTTAGAAGTGTAGGGATTCTCATGGAATTGGTTGTGTTCAGACTAAATAATTGTAGAAAAACAAAGCATGGTTGCAAACAACTGAAATTCATTTGGATATGGTCTAAATATGTATCTATATAGAGCACACAAGTTGTAGCAGGATCGATCTATCTATCTGTTTATCTATCTATCTATCCATATCTATCCTTCTACATATTAATAAACATATTGTAGCAACTGATGTTAGAGTGCCACAGACACAGACACTCCGTCAGCAATCATTCCTGAAGGGGTCCTAGTGGAGGCACCCTTCATGTTCCAGCTGAGGGCTTCTTTTCACCTGTACCGACCAGTCTGGAAATGCAGGGGAATAAAGGCCCCAGGTCAGCCTCCAGCCACCTGTTCCAGCTTGGGATGACTTCGAGGCAGGTTTTACACTGTCTCCCTTAGATCCCAAGAGGACTGAACCCGTTATGGCCCCCAGCAGGAACTTGCTCATTCAAACAGCACCTGATTTGACTTTTCTCCTTACCCAGTGTATTAGTCAGGGTTCTCTCGGGAAACAGAATCAACAGGAGATATCTGTCAATAATAAGAGATTTTAAAAGAGTCTCTCACACGACCGTGGGGATGCACAAGTCCAGGTTCAGCAGGCAGGCTGCAAACCAGTGGCTCCAAGCAAAGTCCAACGAAAGGTCGTTGATGAGTTTCTGGGAGAAGTTGCCTGTCCAACGACGAGCTGGGAAATCCTCTCTGAATGTTGACATCACTTCCCCTTTTAAGGCATTCAACTGATTGGATAAAAGCGTCACCATTGATGATGTAATCTCCCTGATTGATGCAGATGTAACCAGCCATCCACGCAGTAAACTCACTGGTGATTGAAGTCCATAAATGCTCTTGTATTACAATTAGCCCAGTGCTTGCTGGAACAAACACCTGGACACAATTACCTGGCCAAGTTGACACATTAGCCTAACCATCACACCCAGTAGTATCATTTCCCTACTCCCATATTAGTACTTCCAGCATCAACTTCCAAATAAATCACTTGCCTCCAATCCTTGTCTCAGAGATTGCTTTTGAGAGAACTTATCTTAAGACCCACCCCTTTCATCCACTTATCTTTAGAATGCCCAGTGCTCTAAATGTTTTTACCTGGAGGTATGACATTTCCACTTATGTCCATCAGATTCCTTCACTTTAATTCTCAATGTTATAGAAAAACAGTCACCTGACTAAACCATTCTTTGGGCCACACTATCTGATGCATTTGATCACCACTGGAATTAGAGTTGCCAGATTTGGCAAACAGGACACCCAATTAAATTTGAAATTCAGATAAAAAAATGTTATAGTATAATTATGGCTTGTGCAATATTTGGGAAATGCTTATACTTATTTTAAAAAAGTGTTTATTTTCTGAATTTAAAAATTAACTGGGAGGGGAGCTGTATTTTATCCATTCTAGCCTAGCTAGAAAGCTCGGATTCAACCGCGTCAAGATTAACTTACTTCTCATCAGCCAAAATAGTCTTCCTGTTGAGTTCCTTAGGCTTGTTCATTCTATCACCATGTAGTCAGTCTCCCATTCTGGCGACTTTGATGTCATCTGCCATGTTTGGTAATGGCCCCTATGTAAGGGAATCATCATGACCTCTCAGCAGTTTGCCCAATCCAGGACTCAGGACTTTTGCACAAAGAAGGTAAACTCAACACAATCCACTTTCTTACTTGTTAGGGTTTTGGCCCCAACCCCAGTAAGCACATCCACCCTGCTGAGCTGGACTAAATCACACTTTAGTCCTTCTGATGTAAAGGTCAGAATCCTATTTTACAAGCCTGTTTTTTCCCAGGCTTGTTTCCCTGTTTCCTGCTTAGCCATTTAAGGAATAAGGCAAACACTACCTCTTTCCTAGCCTGGAGACCCCCAGGCCCGCCTCACAGTACATTTTCTATAGAAGAAAAGGAAGGCAAATATATTCAGAGAAGAGTACTACTGTGGAAGATGAACTCTAAAATATTTTTGGTTCCTCTTGAAGTCCATTCCTGAGTGTGGACCAATCAGTACCCCCAAGTCCTTCATTGTAATCTTGATGGCTAACAGAATTACTACTCTTTGGTAGTAGAAGGGAGCAGGGAAGGCAAAGAAATGGATTGTCTTCCCCAGGGACTAAAGTGATGATACAACTTTTACTTTTTTTTTTTTCATCCTCAGAATAAAAGTTACAAAAACTTTATTCTCCTCTCTGAGGGCAGTGAATAAGGCTTTATTCATCATTCTATTTCACAGGGCAGCTAGCAGAAAAAAAGAAGGATGAATAAATGTTCACTTAACAAATTGTGCTCAGTTCTGTTGCAGAATTTTTTAAAAGAACCATTAGCCATCTGGATGATGTCCAAAGGAGGTCTACCAGGATATGGAGTCATCTAGAACCAATACCAGATGATGGACATATGGCTATTTACTCTGGGAAAGAAGACACAAAGGAGACGCAAGAGCTGTCTTCAGATATTTGAAGGACTGTCATGTATAAGAGGAATTAGACTTATTCTGAGATCAAAGGTCAATGAATAGGAAAGAGAGGAAGTAGATTATTGCATTTATTTACTCATTCATTGAATGGTTCTTGAGTTCTAACTGTGTCACACACATGTATGATGTGGAGACTCCAAAATTAATAAGACAAGATATTTGTCATCATGACTTTTCAATGTAGAGAGGAAAGCAGAATAATCATCTTTCAGTTACTAAATTTAAAGAAAAAATATGTAGACTTCTACAGGAGAATTTAAAAATATCTGTTGAGTAGAGCTATACATGTCCTGTCCTTCTAACTGCTTATACTTGAGGTTAATAATATTGTTGATTTACAGCCTATTTTTTTAGTTAGTTGAAGCATAAATTGCATGAGCTAAGTTTTTCCCGTTTTAGGTGTAGAGTTCTGTAAATATTGGTAAATGCATGTAGGCATGCAACCATCACCAAAACCAAGATGTAGAACATTTTTACCCCCCAACATGTACCCTCATGAAGTGATGTGGTCAGCCCCAATCCCAAGTCAGTCCCAGAAAACCACTGATCTTTTCTGGACTGATAGTTGTGCCTTTTCCAGAATGTCCTTCAAATGAGATAATGTAGTATGCAGCTTCATGAAACTGGCTTCCTTCCCTTAGCACAATGCTTTTGAGGTCCATGTCTGCTCTTGGATCTGTCAATTGTGTATTCCATTGTATTGCTTTGTAATCAACTATAGTTTGTTTATGCATTCACCAAATAATGGTTATTTGTGTTACTTCTAATTTTTGCTGATTATGAATAAAGCCACTATAAATTCCTATGTACAGGATTCGTATGGGCATATACTTTCATTTCTATTGGGTATATACCTAAGAAGGATATTTCTGAGTCATAAATTATTTATTTAACATTATATGGGATTGTTAACTGTTTTCCAAAGTGACTGTACCAGTTTTCATGCCCACCAGCAAGGCCAAACACTAATTGCTTCACATCCTCACCCTCACCTCATCTTCTCAGTTCTGTGTAATAATGTTGAGCATCTATTCCCATGCTTTGTTGCCATCCATATATCTCCTCTGGCAAAGGTTTTGTTCAAATCTGCTGTCCATTTATGTATTGTTTTCTTATTTAATTGTGAGTTTCCTTGGATATTGGCTGAGCATGTTCATAAGATCAGGAAAAGACTGATCTGGGCAAAGAGTCCAGATATTTACAGTAAGGAGCCTTTACAGTATAGAGGTAAGTGCCAAAGGAATATGGTTAGATATTTAAAGCATTTACTACAGAGACTATTGAGGAAATCTATTTGAGGGACTTTGGAAAATTTACCCTCCAAGATATGGTTTTAAAGCAGGAAATTCCTTTCAACTTTTTCGCTGGATGTGGTTATATCTCCATTGAAACCTGAAACTAATATGACTATTTTCTGCTAATGAGAGGAAACAACACTGATTCTTTGAGGATGATGGAACAGAAATTAGGAAGGAATCTGAGTCATTGGTGATATCATTGAGTCACTCAATCAACACTGTAACTGTCCTTCCTTTTGACTTCTTGTTATATGCCACAATAAGTCCATATGGGTTAATTCACATTGTGTTAAGTATTTTATTCCTTACACCAAAAATCTTCTTAATGGATGCAATTGTGCTTCTAAGATTTAATAGTGAGCACCCACAAAATCCAGGCATTAAATTTAAGTACTGTAGAAATATACTTGGTTCTTGACTTTGAAAATCTCACAGTCACATTAAAAGATACTCTACTTAATGGCCTATCCCACCTACCAAATGCAAGACTAAACACTTTGAGGTCTCCAAAGTGACTTAACTGTTACCAGTGGGAGTCAGAGGACCCTCCACACAACAGACAACACTAAGGTTGGTCTTAGTGATGAATAAGGCACCAGATAAAGAAGTGGAGAGAAGGCTTTCTGGGGTAGAAAAACAGAGCTGCAAAAGTAAGAATATGTGAAGGAGAAGAGTAGGCAGTCTGAGATCTCTGAATTATCCAAGTTTCAATGGGAATAGTAGTAGTTAAGAATCTGGAAAACTTTGTGGGAACAGTTTGCAAGAGGATTCATAGACTGTCCTTGGGAGTTTCAAAGATACAATAAACCCAAGAATAAATCTTGAAGTTTACTGCTCATTTTGTTATATCAGATTATTGTTAATAAGGTGAAAATGCAAACATGTTATTCTTTCATTTATTTCAAACTCACTCTCATGTGCATCTTTATTTCTTGAGTCCCTTTAATGTGTAACACACTGTACTAGGCCCTATGATGATATAAAGATATAGCTGTGTGGCCTCTGACTCGAGGGAGGAACTGAGCTGGGAAGGCAAGACATAGGTCATACATAGGCAGGCAACACTAGAAGGCAAAGTAGGATTACAAAGCCAATGTGTGTGATCCTAAACATTCAAAGAAACGAGACTCTCACTGCGTGCTAGAGAATTCAGAGATGCTTCAGGGAAGAGGTGGCACTCATGAGTAATCTCAAAGGATAGGGTGGGATTTATTAGATAGAGGAAAGAGAGAGGTTGCTGTAAGTCTGCAAAATAACCTGCACAAGAGCATAAAGACAAGTTTTCATGATACACTCCATGTACATGGTACATCTCAGAGCAATGGATGAGAAGGAATGAGGAGGGGCATGCTGGGCCATTAATGCCCATTGACCACATAGCAGGTACTCTCTCTCTGACCACTTAGGTCTCTAGCAAAATAGAATAGTGGGTAAGAGTGCTTTAAGTTTAGTAGGGGGGGATAAGACACACTGGCCACCATGCAGAGTATGCAAAGTATATGTGTGTGTATATATGTGTGTATTTATAGAAAGCTTATTATTCTTTGTAATATACATACCTACATATATTTATATATGGATATATTAACCCATTTTATAATAAGACATGCACAAAATATTTACAATGGATATACTGTTTAAACATATTTAAGTATGAATACATATGCTGAAATTATATATATGTATATATGCATGTATACACATAAATAGACATAAAGGTATAGATGTAGACATAGATATAATAAAAGGGTATTATTCTTTGACATGTAATCAAGAGAAATGAAATTGTTAGAAAAGAGAGTTTTGGAGAGAAATATAAGCTGTTCCCAGAAACGTTTTATATCAGGAAGATTCTCCCTCGTCACACGAAAGAGTGGTAAATGGTCATGTTGTTTTCTTTTGGCTTGTTTATATTTTCTGTCTTTCAATAATGAAAATTATTGGTGAAATAATGGACAAATACATGCCTTAGGAGAAATACATCATATAATATTGCACAGCTTACAAAGGACTTGGGTCCATATTCTTTTACTTAACGATTATAACATCCACACCATTTGACCAAGAGAAAGTTGCAGCTTGGTGCTGTTGCTGACCTGCCACAGACACAGAGCTAGTGGGTGTTGGACTGAAGGGCAACTCTTCAGAGCCTGGCAGAGGGATCTGCCCAGGCTGCGTGGGCCCTTGTCCACAGCTAGAGAATCGGCTCAGCCAGCCAAGCTGTCAGCGAGGGGTGAGGTGGGTTTTGCTCCCTGGGAAACTCTGAGACGCCCTTGAGGTGACAATCTGATAACCTTCTTTCTCTTCAAGTGCTTGGAGCAATGGGGACATGCAGGATCAGATAGGAGAAAATGGAATTTGACAAGGCATGTTTCAGGTTTTCAGAAGGCAGGTCTTCATTCCAGCCTGATGTTTCATCTGGATTTATAATCTCCCCATTACGAGAAAATCAAAAGAGGTCATTTGGAGAGGTTTTATCTTCTTCCTCTTCTGTGGAGTCCTTATGAAACATTTATAAGGTTTTTTGACAATATCAAGCCAAGCTTTCTCTGCAGTTCTTTCTTCCCAAGCTCTGCCCTTCAAAGGTGCCCGGCTCATCCCAACTGACTGTGAATGCGCTGGATGCTATTGAGGTTAACTCGTTAATGCCAATGGTTTGCCTTCCTCCAAATCTTCCACCCTATGCTGTTCCCAACTCTTAAATACATGTCTTAGGAGAAATATATCATATAATGTTGCACAGCCTACAAAGGACTTCAGTCCATATTCTTTTACTTAATGAAGATAACATTCACACCATTTGTCTGAGAGACTGTTCCCAATCCTTGAAAGTAACTAGTGCTGAATTAATCAAAGGGACTGGCTTAATGTGGGTGCTGATTTTCTGTGGCAGTTACCTATCTTGCAATTAACCCTGAAGCTGAGATAGCATGCAATCACTGGAATAGAAACTGGGTTCTAAACTAGATTGTGTCCCTGGCTATTTCATGTTCTGGGATAGCAACCTACCTTTCAGTTTCTTCATCTATACATTCAAGTTCAACTTAAAGCTTACCACATACTTGTGCTACAACATGGAAGCAAAATGTTTGCAAGTATTTTGTGAGTACTTAAGAGTAACTTAAATATGAAAAAAAGTTCTTACCAACGTTAGTAACTTATTTCAAGAAGCATTTATTATTTAACCCATGCCAGTATCCTTGCTTCTGCAATGTCATGATTACAAAAAATGAATATGAACACAAATACTTAAGTTCTCCAAGAAGAAGTATAGGAACAACATGTTCAAGAATAACCTAAGTCCCAGGTAAAAATGCCAATAGAAAACTATGGACAAACAAGAATAACAGTATTGGAAAATAATTCAAAACTCCACTGAGCATCTACTATGTGCCAGAGAATTAAAATATCATTTCAACTATTCCATATAACCATTCAGTGCAGTAGATTTTGTTAGTTCAGTTTTACAGATTAAAAAAACAATGCTCAGAGAGATTAAATAACCTGCTTTAAATGTTACAATTTGTAACGGTAGCAACAGAATTTAAATCAGATATATTCAACTCTTACCATACTATACTTCTTAGTTATGTTTATGTGTTTCATATAATATGGCACCATAAAAATCCTTTTCTCTCTTCGTATGTGTATATAGATTGAATCCAGCTCTGGAATCAATCAAATGGTCTCGTAGCATAGCAAAACGGTTTCCTCCCAAATCAGCCTAATCGTTTTTAATGAAAAATGCCCTACATTTTTCTTTACAGTTTTGTGTGTGTTTAAAGTGTTCCACATTCATATTATAGTATGGGCTCCCTGAGATAGATTTTTAAAAATCTTTCAAAGATTTGATGATTCATGTTTCATTAAGAAGAGAGATGTTTAAAATTATAGCTATGTGAAGTTCTGAACAATGTGTTAGGTAGTTACTGTAAATAATCAGGAAGAGTTTATGTAAGCATTGTAAGGAAACAGTATACAAATTTAAAAGTGCTAAGTTTTGAAATACCAAATGAAGCATAGAACCTTATTGTGGCAGTATGTTTTTTATTTTTTTTAATTCTCTAGACTGTATCCTTGCCCACCTGCTCCTCTGGAAGAGTACTGCCCGTTCCCAGGTGGAGTTGGTGTCATCTTCTTTTAAACCTGGTTCGATTCTTGTGACTGACTTGCCACGAGAGTATGGCTGAAGAGACCCTATGTGACTTACAATTTAGTCCAAAAATTGCCCTGCACATCTCTCTGGTTGGGGATGGGGGTGGGGGGAGGCTGTAGTCTTGGGACCTGCCAACGTGCTGTGAGAAATCCCAAGAAGTCTTCAGAGGGGCCCACATGGAAAGGAAAGCAGTGCCCCAGGGCATATTCTCAGCAGGGCTCTTAGGCGATAGCCAGCACCAACTCGCCATATGCTTGAGACAACATTGGGCCACCTTGAAAGTGGATCTTTCACTGTCCAGCCTTCACTGTCCAGTGGAATCCCTCAGCTGATGCTGTGTGTAGCCGAGACAAGCTTTCCCACAGAAGCCTGCCTGAGTTGCAGATATGTAGGCAAACTAAATAATAATTGACAATTTTGAGGTTATTACAAAGCAATAGGCAACTGATCCACTTCCTAAGAGAAAAACTTTGCAAATAGTCTATGTATAACTCTAGTATGATAATTCTTGTCCTGTTCACCATAACTTGAGTATATCTATATTGCATCATTTACTGAGGTTTTTAGGCAGGGATTAAGGCTTATTCAAGGCACATCCGCAGGTTCTAACATGGGGCACTGAACATCGTGTTCAATAAGTGTATTCAAAGACGGATGTCTGTCCACTCTTGCCAGGCAAATTATATAGAAGGAAAGATGAGTTATGGGGGAGATGATCATTTCTTAAGGAACAAAGGGGACAATGATATACTAGACTTGGGAAAGACTTGGAAAATCAAAGCATATATTATGAAATGCTAATCGATGAGAGGTTCCACAGCAGGGGATTTTATTAAACAAAGATAAAATTTTGTTTAATATTTAAGCAAATATATTTGATCAACTGATTTTGTTTCTCTCACACACGTTTATAAGAGCTTCATTGAGGCATAGCTGATATACAATAAACTTCACATATTTAAATTGTACAATTTGATAATTGCTGTTATTTGTATACACCTGTAAAACCATCATCACAAGCAAGATAATGAATGTCCATCACCCCTGAAACTTTTCTCATACCCCTTCGTAATCCATCTCTCCCACCTCTTCCCAGGCGTCCATCCCCAGTCTATAGCTGTCTAATAATTCTGTCATTATTGTCAGTAATGAGACCAAATGACATTATGAACCTCTGGGTTTGATGCATTGAGAAGGACATTACATTGTGTATGTTGTATTCTTGGCAAAAACATTTAACCAGATATACTCACAAGGAAATGTTCAGACAAAATATGGATTGTGTGGTAATTTACAAAACAGCTTCCCTGGATTCTGCAGCCACAGCAGTAGAATGAATGATCAGGAAGAACGCTGTGTTCTAGGTTAAAGGAGATTAAAGACATATGAAAACCAATTGTTATTTATGATTATTTTATTGAATTTCAGATGAAAATACATAATTTTTTGGGAAAATTGGAGACTTTTGAGTATGGATTACCTATAATGTAATATTTTTGCATCAATGGTAGATTTCCTCTGTATGATAATGAATAGATAGGGGGATATTCTCATTTTTCAGAGATACATGCTGAAATATTTTGGGATGGTTGTCATTATATTGGAAATTTCCCTTTTAAATCAAGAAAGGCATAAAGCAAATGCAGCAAAATGTTAAAATTGACTAATTTAGGTGAAGTTTCTATGGATATTTGTTGTATTATTAAATTTTCTGTAGGTTGAAGCTTTCCAAAATAAATATTAGGGGCATATTTTTAAGAGCTGTTATTTCTCAGTAGTCTTAGCTGTAAACAACTAAAACCAATCTGGGCTAATTAAAGCAGAAAATCTACTAGATGTTACTGGTTAGTTCACAGAAATTCTGCAAGGGCCAGATTATTAGATCTGGATGTTACAGCTCCAGGAACAATACCAGGAGACTTGTCCCATGGAGACACCATCATTGCTTCTCCAAGGCATGGACAGAGCTGCTCACTGGCTGACAAAAACAATGCCAGATGTGGGAACTGCACCAAAATCTGCTGCTCATCTTGCCATAGGAAGAACCTGCCCACTCTCGTCAGAGTTCTTCTCCCTCCAGTTTTCCCCACTCATCTCTGTACATGTCTGGTCTTATAGGCATATTTTCCTCCATAAATTACAAAATTTTGTGAAAAGCAGGGCATATATCTGGGGTTTTTTTGCATCCCAGTTCCTTCCACATCAGAGTACAACAAGAAATCTTTGTTGACTAAAAACAAAAATCAAAACAATTAATTATGGCATATTTAGTAGCATTTTCCCACTTTTACTCAAGGGCACAAGGAATATAAATTTGCCCAAGATTTCACATAAAATCTCAGGCTTTATATAATTCTATAAGATTTTTACTTTCACGAAAGTCAACTCAGCAAACTTTTGTTTTCAGTCTGCTGTGCAGGCCAGTGCTGTACAATGTGTGCTGCATGTGTTACATGTGAAAAAACAGCAGTTGGCCTCTGCATTTCAAAACACAAAACCTATTAGGAAAAAAAAAATTATATGATAATGTATATATAATATATTAACACTTTTAATTAATATCAGGGATTTATTCTAAGTGTGTATATGTATATTTGAAAAGGTGAAGGTTTGAAATTTTATGTCCATTAAAAAACCTGCATGTGAAAGTTTATAGCAGCTTTATTCACAATCTCCAAAAACTGGAAGCAACCAAGACATCCTTCAAATGGTGAATGAAAAAACAAATTGCAGCACATTTATACTACGGAACACTATTCATCAATGAAAAGGAATGAGCTATTAATCCACAGAACAGTATGGATTAATTTTTAATATATCTTGCTAAGTGAAGAAGCCAGACCTAGAAGGCTAATACTATGTAATTCCATACATATGACCGTCTGCAACAAGACAAAATACAGATATGGCAAACTGGTCGGTGGCTGTCAGCGAATTGTGGAGGGGTGAGAGCTCAACAGAAGACTCACAGAGGATTTTTTAGGCCATGAAACTACTCTGTAGGGTACTGTTCTGGCAGAAACATGGCACTCTCTGACAAAATCCATAGAACTTTAGAGCACAAAGAGTCAGTTTCAATGTATGCCAATTAAAAAAAATTATCTGGGAAGTTGGTGATCTCCTAATGGAATGTAGACTGCAACAAAATAATCTAATTCTATTATAAATGTACGGCATAACCTCACTGAGGAGAGTGGGGTAAAAGAACTGTTGACCTAAGTAACTTTGAAAATAACTGGAAACTTTAAGACTAAAGACAGAAAGAACTGTGTGTTAGCTGCTTCTCACCGGGTACAGGTTAACTATCTGAAATTGCTGAACATGCATTCTCAGATTGAACAGATAAGTAAACACAGGATGGAGGATGGGAGGCAGTTTCCCACTGTTGGTGTGGGAAGTCACTGATAATCAAAAGGGAAAGGCTAGAAAGAATGGAGAAGGTCTGGGTTAGAACTGGAGATGCTGCTGTCAGTTCATGTTGAATATCATTTCCAAAGGATAGCTATAGAGCTAAGTCGGGGTATGTGGATGTCCACGGTTTGGGATGCATTCTCTAGCTCTATCTACTGAGAGGCATTCTCTAGCTCTATCTACTGAGAGGACCAAGAGGCGGGCATGCCAGCACAAATGTGCAC
Organism: Cabassous unicinctus; assembly: GCA_029593785.1. Lineage (NCBI taxonomy): Eukaryota > Metazoa > Chordata > Mammalia > Cingulata > Chlamyphoridae > Cabassous > Cabassous unicinctus. Next base: position 18,897 of record JAQZBX010013733.1, read on the forward strand.
ACCTAGCACCCAGATCTTGATTTCTAAATTCACTCTCTAGTGAAAGGAACCAGGACTTCTTGGAGAAATGGCTGATTCTAGGACAGAGCAAATATACTAGATGAATCTGGAGCATCTTATAGTACCAAAAAGCAAGAAAGTGTTCAAAAACCAAAACAATGCAGTGTGTCGAAAGGGCACAGGAGCCAATTGAAAGAGCTCCTTATGGGCAAAGCTGGGGCAATTTGAACAGCATAATAAATAGTGTGGGATTAAAACTTAAAGTGAAAAAAAAATAGTATCCATGAGTACAATGCTGATTAAAAGATCAAACAAATAAATAAATGGAGGAAATAGAGAAACTTCCCACAAAAAATTTAATATAGATTCCCTTCCCTCAAGGAGTTGGAGCATGGTTCCCCCCCATGTCACCCCTTAAGTGTGTGATATGCTTCATGACTTGCTCCCAAAGAGCACAGTACAGAAAGGTGGAGAGGAAGTCACTTCACAGGAAGAAACCTGGCAAACACCGCCTCTGCCAGGCGACCAAATTAACATCGACAGAGGTACATCGTGTGGATCGTCCGTGCCCTGTATGGGATGGATTGCATCTCCCCTCTGTGCCCCGCCCCCCTAAAACCCAAAATCCCCCCTAACAATGAGAAAAACATCAGACAAACCCAAATTGAGGGACAGTCTACAATACAAAATACTCGACCAGTACACTTCAAAACTCTCAGGTCTGTAAAATAAGGAAAGTCTGGGAAATGATCACAGCCCGGAGAAGCCCAAGGAGACATGAGGAAAAAATGCAATGCTGTGTCCTGGTGGCACCTTGAAAGAGTAAAGGACACCAGGGGAAAAGGAGGGAAATCTGAAGAGAATAGAGACTTTAGTGAAGAATGCCTCAATATTGGTTAATTAATTGTGACAAGTGAACCACGTGATATGTTAACAATACAGGAACCGGCTGTGGCGTAGATAAGAACCCTCTATAGTGTCTTTGCAATTTTTCTATAAATCTAAAGCTTTTTTTTTTAAGGAGGTACTGGGGATTGAACCCAGGACCTTGTACGTGGGAAGCAGGTGCTCAACCACTGAGCCACACAGGCTCCCCAAAGCTATTTTTAAATTTTAAAAATATTTAAATAAAGAAAGGTGAAAAATGAGCAGAATAATTTGCACAATGTGTGGTAAATACTAATTTTGCCTATGATATATATTTAGGCAAACACATAGTATAAGGTCTAAAAAGATGTACACCTAACAATTTAATGCTAAAGAGGGGACTTCATGTCTTTTATATTGTTTGAATATTTTACAATGAGTATTTTCTTGAGTAATTCATTGTTTTTACCCAATGAAAGTAAAATAACAAAGAAATGTGTAACAAGTCACATTTATAGGGTAGCTGTACAAAGTGGGCTGCAGGGAGACCGTTTCAGATAGTGGCGTCATTGCAGGCAAAAGGGCAAAGCTGAAACCCCCAAGAAGGTAAGCTGTCTATCCAAGTTCTCCGATCTTGACAGTCACAAGGTTAATGGAAAGTATCTAGACAGGAATGTTGTCTTCTTTGTGCCCACAGATTCTTCATGACCTCACGTTCTACCAATCAAGTCCCACCCTACTTCCAATTCCACCAGCTTTTAGCTTAAATTCAGATTGCCTCACATCCAGTCTACGTAAATTGGGGATGCACCTGCCCTGCTGGTATGCCAGGGGGTGAAGTCAAGTAGCATCATTCCCCTTGACCAATGACAAGCAGCCTTGGATATGCAGTAAATGAAACAGGCTCTGCCAACAGGTGCCTTTCCCAGAGTCTTCAATCATAGCTGAGATGTCACTGTGAAACCTGGTGTTTGGGCAATAACAAGTCTTTGCAATTCTCTCTTTAGGATTGGAGATTCATGAATTATGCATGCCTATGCAGATTTTTCACCTGTGACAGGTGTAGTATGGGCAATTTCCCTAACATATTAAGTAACACAGCCATAATACCAGCAATAGATATAAATTAGATATTTCCATCAATTTAACTATTTCATATCCCCAGGTGGTAGGAAATGCTGCAGCATAGAAATCAGTTATTGGTGGGAAGCCATCAGACAGCAGCGCCTGCTGATGAGATTCTCAGTGAAAAGATGGACAGGTTGTTGCTTGTTTATTGCTTCATTTATTTATTTTTTCTGCCTTACCATGCCACCTGAGCATGGCACATCCCATCTGAAAAACCAGCTGGCATGTTCTGCAGAGCATTTTCCTGAGAGATGAGGCAGATGTCAAAGGGGAGAAAAAATTATCCATAAGCAGTACCCCCTCTTAGTGCAACATCAAGGTGTTCTAACTTGACGTGCTTTGGATTTCAGGCATCTGGGTCCCATAATACCCTGTGTGGAGCTTCCTTACTCTGTGTAATCACTTTGACTTGGAAAATTCCTAAGTGCTTTATAGGTAAGGAAATTAGATTCTTCTTTTGGTACCCCATGTGAACAGAGCATGCTAAAGGTTAAGAAAATATTTTCATAGTGAATGATCTCTAGTTCAGTGAGAGAACTTGAACTGAAAAACTGAGTCCCCAGTTCTTGGCAGGAGTGGAGAACTGACAAGCCACGCGCTTCCTCTGGGAAGCTGCTGAACTTTGTTGGGCCTATGCTTTATCTAAATGTAGAGCAATACAACAATGATTTCCAAGTTGCATTCCATTAATTCAGTATGCTGACTCTTCCCTTTGACTACCTGCTGTGTAAATATGGACTTTCATGGGGAACCCATGTTTGAACGAGCCTGTGAGGCAATTTGAAGTGCACTGTATCTGAAGGGTGGTACATCTGAGTTGTTTGATGTTCTTCCTTTCATGACTTAACAGCAATGTTCTGCAATCCAAAGTAATAATCATAATGCCTCATCTGTAGTGTCTACACTGCTTCTCTCACCTTAGGATTGCTCCTCTGGAATTCCCTGTGCTGTCTCATATCAGTCCCCCAACCAACCAGGAGGAGCAGCCAGTGTCCTCAACACTCTTCACTAATAGTCCACATGCAGGAAGGACCACATCATGCACAGCAGTCGGCTTCTTCCCACCCACTCTTTCCTCCTCTCTTCTCCGCCTTCTTTAGTCTGTGTGCCCTCCATGTCTGCTTGCCCGAAGCTCAAGTGTACGCCTCCCACCCCAGCTCAGGCTGTCTTTCTCATGGGTAGAGGAGAACTCTGACCCCCAGACCCTCTGCAACAGTGAGACAGATCAAAAACCACAAAACAACCCCAATTCTACATCCTGTGGGCAGGGATGCACAGATGAGGATGCCTACTTATTTCCCTCATCTAAATTAAAAAGCAAAGTCTATCCGTGTGTTTTAAACAAATTACTGTTTGAAAGCTATCAGAATGTATTTTCCATACTCAGGGTAGAAAAAATTTACTTTTCTTGAAATCATTGAAGGTGAAGTGTCAATGTTTATATTCAAGTTGAATCTTTGCGATGTTAGGAGCTACCTTATCATTATGACTTTCATACTGATTTTTAATTGTTAAATTGTCTGTCAGAAATCTCAACTAGGTTTTTCCCTTCTTAAAGGCAGGGATCATGCTTTCCTTTATATATAGGCAGTTCTTAAAACAAAGTTAAAAATCAGTGTATCCAAAAATATGTTTGTTTAACGAGTATGTGAAGAACTTTGCATAAGATTCATCCTCTTTTTTTCTCCTTCAAACATTTTCACAGGTCTTCCAATCCTCACAAGCCCGCAGGAGGGAGACAGGGCAGATAACCCTCTTTCATATTTGGGAAAGGTAAATATGAGAGGGATTGAGTGGCTTTCCAAGGCCATGCAGCGACACGTGGCAAAGCCTCATCATTCCCAGCTAAGGCCCCCCTGCTAGAAAGCCACCCCTTCTTCCAGTCTCGGAAAGACCACGTCTCAAGGGCCAGCTGCTATCAGGGCCATGGGCAACATTCAGAGGCCGCTCGGTTGAGGTTACGAGGGAAGCTGAAACATCTACTCATGTGGCTGTTGGGAATGGTCCCAAGTTGAGAATTAATAAATTAGGTTGAGTACATTGGCTATTGGCCAGGCACAAGCAGGTTTTTGATACAATACACATCAATCATGCTGCCTGTGACGAAGTGCAATGTTTCTAACTATTCTTCTGACAGTATATTCAAGACCCTGCAGAGTCAGTATACAGGTAAAAGTATATCATATTTTCCCTTAGGAACCTTCATGGACCTCCTGGCATGGTCACTTACTAATCCTGCAGCCCTGGACAAGCCACATGACCTCTGCCCACTCCTCACCTTTAATTTAAGGAAAGACAGAACTGGTATTTGATGAGAGGCAAAGAGTGATGAGTCTACAGTTCAGCCTCCAACGAGATAAAGTAAAGCACATATACAGCATTTGTTATGTACCAGGTACCATTCTAAGTGCCTTAAAAATGTTAACACATTAAGTTCTCTTACCCCAAACACAATGATCCCCCGCTCTATTCATCTGGAATCCAGGAAACAAAGAGGAGAAGTGATTTGATGAATGTTTCATGGTCAATAAGTGGTGTTGCAGTTGGGCAGTTTGATGTAATTATGAATTCCAAAAATATATATTGGATTATGCTTGTAAACTAATCTTTTCATCTGGGCATGATTAAGTTATGATTAGGGCATTGACTGGGCCATGTCAGTAGGGTGTTGAGCCCCACCCCTTGGTGGGTGGGGGAATCAAATATAAAAGGCATGGCAAAGGACAGAGGGAGCAGTTTTGATGTTGGAGTCTTGAGCCCTGGGACATAAGAGAGCTTGGTCATAAGTAGGGAGAGAAGGCCCCGGGATAGAGACAAGCCATTCACCTGATAGTCTACAGGTGGCCTTGTGGAGGAAACAAAGGAGCTAAGCCCAGAGAGAAACACAGCCCAGGGAAAAGAGGAACCCAAGAAGCCTGAACCCTGGCAAACATCGGCAGCTGTCTTGCTCCAACACGTGGCAATAGACTTTGGTGAGGGAAGAAACTTATGCTTTATGGCCTGGTAACTGTGGACTTTTACCCCAAATAAACACGCCTTATAAAGACCAACCAATTTCTGGTATATTGCATCAGCATCCCTTTGGCTGACTAATACAAGTGGCAAAGGTAGAATATGAACACAGACAGAGCTTACTGTAAAACAAAGAAACCAACAAATCAAAAACCCCAAGGCTTTGAACCGTACTCCTAGTTTCTGATATTGGATTATAGAAACAGACCATGCATGGTGCTTTGCTGTATTCTGCTTGATTTGGTTGAGAGAGCTACCTTGGATGGAGCTAAATCTCTATGGCTTCTGTTTTAGGGAGAGGGGTAGGCCATGGACACAACTGGCTGTAAGCCCAGCATCTCTCAGATATGTGGATTAGATTAAGTCTTGATCAAACCATCTTATATTCCCTGTTAGAACACTCTTCACACTTGATAGAACACTTTTGCACAGAATGGCAGTGTAGCATAACAATTAAGGGCCTAGATTCTATCTGGACTCAACTCAACTCTATCCTTTCTAGGTATGTGACCTGGTGCAAATATCTATGACTCAGCTTTTTCATTGGCAAATGGGGATGATATTGCTGCCACCTTCTGGGTTATTGTGAGTACTAAGTGAAGTATAAATAATGAAATATATATATATATATATATATAATCTTATTACAGTGTCTGAGGCATATTAAAAATGTTATATAAATAGTAATTATTATCATTACATTTGTTATTTGCTTAAATGTAGCAAAATTCTTTCTTAATATAGCAGAAGCAATATGTGGAAGTAGATCTAAATTTAAGTCAAATTAATAGGAATTCAGCGGCAATTGATTTGGTAGGGTAATCATGCTTTTTAATTTACTATCTGTAAGACTCTGAATAAGTTACTTACTTTTTGGAATCCTGGTTTTCTCCATTTCAAAATGTGGATAATAATACATGCCTTAAAGACTGCTATAAGGAAATATTTTCCTGGCACAAAGTAGGTGCTCAAGAAAAGTTCGACCCTTCTATCTCCTTCTTGCCCAATCACAGACAGACTATTTCACTCCATGATTCTGTGGCTTATTGATTTATAAAATGCATATGATATCATGTGTACCACCCGGGTATTGGCAGGATGAGCTCAATTAAGGACACAAATAGGGAACTTGAAAACGAGCCATGCTGTAAATTCTTTTAAGTCTTATACAAATATTTCTACTAGATAATAGTAAGTGCCAATTTAACAAAACAATTGTAAACAATTTCACATTATATTGCTCTTGATCATGAAAACCTAGTTATGTAAACAAATTTTAACAAATTCTCATACTCACCTGAAGCCTCACTGATATGATCAGTGAATTCCATCAAACCTTGCACCTGCCTTGCAAGTTCACTCATAATGTTGCCATTCTCCTTTTAATCCTGGACCATGTTAGATAAATTATATTCCTTTCACTTTGGTCCTTTCTGAATTAATTGTCTCAATATGTTATATAAATCCTACTTTACTTTTCCTTCCCACATAACATTGGCTTCCACTGTCATGAAAAATTATTCAGGAGCCTGAAGGATCTTTTTAAAATATAAATCTCACCACATAATTACCTTGCTTATGATGTCTCATTGCCTTAAAGTACAGTTTTAAAATATCCTCATAGGCATGTATGTCCCTGCAGGATCTGGTTCTTTTGTTCTCTATAGTTCTAACTTACTGGATTTAAATATTTAAGATCCTCTACTCCTCTCACACCCAACCT
>JAQZBX010013733.1:25726-39564 GCA_029593785.1 Cabassous unicinctus
GGGGGGGGGGGGGCTGGAAATCAGAGGAAGGTGGCCGAGTAAGAAGATCTAGGACTCAGTCTTTCCATCAAAACAGCTATTAAACAGGCAGGAACTGTCTGAAACAACTCATCTAGGACTCCAGAGTCCAGAAGAACCCTGGACAGCATTCAGGGAAGAGTGGAAGGAAGAGGCAGATAAACTACAGTAAAGAACAGTGAGTCATTCTCTCTGCATTGTGACTGCAGGTGCCTGTCCCCCACTCTTGAGGAAGGCTGCCTTGGGGTCCAGTCTCTGGTTAGCTGCTGCTGACAGAAAGAAACATAAAAATCCTCTTCACCAAGAACAGGGATGGGCATGGCCGATCTCTGATCGTGGCTTTTAATTCAGTGAACTCAGATTACTGGGACCTGGCAGTAAACTACTGTTTCAAACCTGTCTTGGACAAAGGTGGCAGCAGCCATTGTTTCAACACTGCCCTGGACAGGAGTGGAGGTGGTGTAGTTTAAAATATGCAGTGCCTTCTCAGGGATGCAGGGAACAATTAGCTGAGGGCAGCATCTGCTGGGCAGGCCAGGAAAGCACAGCTTCAGGGAGCTGTCAATGAGATTTTTGGTGTCCAACCTGTTCCCCCCCTAAGGCACTTTGGAGCTGGTCTGTGCCACCTTTGTGGGTCTCTGGCCCTGTTTTAGCTGGAAATATTGATTTTGGAAAGTCTTCTCCAGGGTGACCTTCCTCCCAGAATTTTCCCTGCAGGCAAAAGCAGCTAGTAACAAGGAAAGAAGTGTAAAAATCTATGGAATCAAAACAACAACAACAACAACAACAACAAAACAGAACAGATCAAGTTTCCTGGAGAAGGAACAAAGGAAAGGAAGCTTTCTACTCAAGGTTAAACAATTGCACAAAATGTGCAATCTTAACAATTTTACCACATATCCAGGACAATAATCAAATGAAGAGCTGAAAAAATCTCCTCAGTTAAACATGGGCTATTTTAAAGGTCTGGAATAAGCTGGACCAAGCATCAAATAAGAGTCTTAACACAAAGCCAACCAACTATAAAAGCCTTGGCAAGTGAGAGAAACTGACCTTCAGAGTAAACTCATTAAGATAATTAGATGCCTAGACATCACAGACATCAGCAAAAAATTATAAGCCATACTAAAAAAAACAGGAAAATATGGCCCAGGCAAGGAAAGAAATTAACCTTCAGAGGAGACACAGAATCAAGGGTGTTCAAACAAATCTCCTAAATCAGTTCAAGGAGGTAAAGGAAAATATGCACAAAGAGATAAAGAATATTAAGAAAACAATGTGAGAGCATAAAAAAGAATTTGAAATTATAAAAAGAAATATAACTGAAATTATGGAGATGAAAGTCACAATAGTAGAGATTAAAAATACATTAGAGGCATACAACAGAGGATTTGAACAGGCAGAAGAAAGAATCAATGAACTAGAAGAAAAGAATTGAAATCTTATAGACACGAGAACAGATAGAGAAAAGAATGGGAACAATTGAGCAGAGTCTCAGGGATATGAATGACAGTGAGAAGTGCAGAAAGATCTGTTTCATGGCTGTCCCAGAAGGAGAAGAGAAGGGAAAAGGTGCAGAAAAAATATATGAGGAATTGATGGCCAAAAATTTCACAACTCTTATGAGACACATACATGTCCAAGAAGCACAATGTACTTCAAACAGAATAAATACTAATAAAGCTACTCTGAGACACATACTAATCAGAATATCAAATGCCAAAGATAAAGAGAGAATTCTGAAAGAAGCAAGAAAAAAATGATTCAACAAATACAAGGCCTCCACAATAAGACTAACTGCTGATTTCTCATAAGAACCCATGGAGGTGAGAAGGCAGTGGTATGACATATTTACATACTGAAAGAGAAAAAAAATTCCAGCCAAGAATTCTTTATCTGGCAAAACTTCCACTAAAAGCGAGGGTGAGTTTAAAATATTCACAGATAAACAGAAACTGAGAGGATTCAAGAAGAGAGCTGCCCTACAAGAAATATTAAAATGAGTTCTGCATTTTGAAAGGAAAAGACAGAAGAGAGTGCCTTGCAGTAGAGTGAAGAAATGAAGATTAACAGTAAGGGTAAACAGACAAAAAAGAAAACATTTGATTTATAAAAATGAAAGGATAAAATGGCTGAATTAAGTACTGCCTTTACATTAATAACATTGACTATTAATGGATTAAACTCCCCAATCAAAAGACAGATTGTCAGAATTGATAAAAAAGTATAATTAAACTATATGCTCTTTATAAGAGACTCACCTTAGACCCAAAGATATAAATAGGTTGAAAGTGAAAAAGGGGCAATCCAACAGAAAGTAATGACAATTAAAAATATTTATTTACCTAAAATGCATGAGGCAAATACTGGCAAATCTGTAAGGAGAAATAGACATCTCTACAATAATAGTTGGAGACTTCAGTACATCACTGTGATGAATAGACAGAGCATCTAGACAGAGGGTCAATAAGGAAACATAATTTGAATAACATGATAAATGAACTAGACCTAACAGACACATTCAGAACACTGTACCCCAAAATAGCAGGATATACTTTCTTTTCAAGTGTGCATAGATCATTCTCCAGGATAGACCACATATTGAGTCACAAAACAAGTCTCAATAAATTTTAAAATGATTGAAATTACTTAATCAGTAGGTTAAAGAAATATTGCAAGCAAAATCAGTAAATATGTTGAGATGAATGAAAATGAGAATATAATATTTCAAAACATATGGGAAGCAGCAAAGTTAGTGCTGAGAGAGAAATTTTTATGCTAAATAATAAAGAAGAAAGAGCTAAAATGAAAGCCCTAACAGCATACCTAGACGAACTAGAAAAATAACAGTAAGCGAACACCAAATCAACAAAAAGGAAAGAAATAACAAAGATTAGAACAGAAATAAATGAAATTGAGAATAAAAAAAAAAGAGAGAGAATTAACAAAACCAAAGTTGGATCTTTGAGAAGATAAATAAAACTGACAAAACCTTAGCTAGACTGAAAAAGAAAGAAAATAGAAAAGATTCAAAAACATAGAATCAGAAATGATAGGGAGTGCATTACAACCGACAGCACAGAAATGAAAAGGATAATAAACGCATACAATGAACAACTATATGCCAACAAATTAGCAACAAATTAGAGTCAAATGGACAAATTCTTAGAAACACATGAACAACCTACACTGACACTATAAGAAATAGAAGACACCAGCAGACCAATAACAAGAGAAGAGACTGAATCAGTCATCAAAAACTCCCAACCATAAAAGGCCCAGGACCACTAGATGGTTTCACATGTGAATTCTACCAATCATCCCATTAATACCAATTCTGCTCAAACTTTTCCAAAAATTGAAGAAGGAGGAACACTACCTAACTCATATTATGAGGCCAATATCACCCTAATACCAAAGTCACATAAAGATACTCCAGGAAAATAAAATTACTCACCAATTTCTCTTATGATTATAGATGCCAAAGTCTTTAACAAAATACTTGGAAATCTAATCCAACAGCAAAATAAAAGAATTACATACCAAGATCAAGTGGGTTTTATCCCAGGCGTGCAAGGCTGGTTCAACACAAGAAAATCAATTAATGTAATTTATCACATTAATAAAACCAAGGGGAAAAACTATAGGATCATCTCGTTTGACACAGAAAAAGCATTTGACAAGAAAAAAAAACAACAGAAAATTACAATTATTGGACAGGATTTGGAGAAATAAGGACGCTCATTCATTGCTGGTGAGAATGTAAAATAGTGCAGCTGCTCGAGAAGACAGGCAGTTCTTCAGGGAGCTAAATACAGAATTACCATGACCTGGCAATCCCGTTATTAGGTATATACCCAGATGAATTGAAAGCAGGGACTCTAACAAATATTTTCACATCGATGCTCATACTGGCATTATGCACAATTGCCAAAAGATTGAAGCAACCCAAGTGTCTATCAACTGAAGAATGGATAAACAAAATGCTGCACATAAAAACAATGGATTATTATTTAGCTGTAAAACAGAATGAAGTCCTGATGCATGCAGCAATATGGATGAATCTGGAGGACGTTATGCTGAGTGAAATAAGTCTGACACAAAAGGACAACTATTGTATGATCTCACTGATATGAACTAGTTATAATAAGCAAACTTATAGAGTTAGAATTAGAATTCATGCTACCAGGGGATAGATTGAGGCTATATAGAATGGGGAGTTGATGCTTAATTTGAACAGAATTTCTGTTTACGTTGATTGTGTGGTTTGGGAATGAATGGTGGTGATGGTAGCACACTATTGTGAATATAATTAGCAGTACTGAACTATGCATGTGAATATGGCTAAAAGTGAAGGTTTTTGGTCATGTATGTTGCTAAAATAAAGGTTAGAAGATAAAACGTGGGACTGATAATATAGTGAACACTGTTGTGAAGGATGGACTGGGTTAATATTACAAGGATAAGTATGTTCTTTCATGAATTATAACAAATGTAAGACAATTACAAGGTTTTCACAATAAGGGATGTAAACTATGGACTACAGTTAATAGTACTATTTTAATATTCTTTCATTAATTGCAACAAAGGTACCACACTAATGCAAAGTGTCAACAGAAGGGGGATATATGGGAATGTTATATTTTTACATGACTTTTCTGTAAACCTACAACTTCTCTAATTAAATAAAATATTAATAATTTTAAAAAGAAAAAACAACAATTTAGGACTGTACAACACAGTGAACCCTGTAATAAATGGTGAAATATAGTAAATAGTACAATTACAAAAACATTCTTTCATGAATTGTAACAAATGTACTACACTAATGCATGGAGTTAATAATAGGATGGGGTGTGGGAACTCTGTATTTTATGCATGATTTTTCTGTGTGTCTACAACCTCTTGAAGTAGGCTAGTAAAATAGGGAGTCAACAGACGGATCTGGAACCTGGCAAACAAACCACTGTCATTGAACACGTGTCCTCTTGTATCCCCAAGATGGTTGTTGGAAGACCCTCACAAAATTCTCCCATTCAGAATGAGATTTCCTCTGGAAGCCAGGAGAAGCCCCAGATATTCTTCAGGGGCCTTATCATTGGACCCTCCCAGGGCATTGATGGGTGGGGTAATCAATCAAAACAGCAAACAGCTGGGACTCCTCCAGTGTCATTAGCAAAGTGGCGGACTAATTAATGGTTTAAAAAGCAGGCAGGAAAGCCAACCGGCCAGCCCTGTCCCTGGTTCCTGTCCCTGCCTTCTGCACCCTGCTCTCACTGTTTGTCCCCTGCCATGATGGCCACGCAAGTAAAACCTGGGCCTTTATAATCTATAATAGAGAATGGTAGTCTGAAAATCAGCCCTCTTCATCACTCTTCAGCCCCTTCCTCTCTCTGGGACCCATGATCTGTTGTTTTCTCCCATTCCTCTTCCCTCCCTACCTTCATAAATTACTGGCCTAATCAACATGGCTTGCTCCTGAAATTCATTTCTTGCAGCTCAGCCAAGGACCTAGGAAAAAATCCGGCTACACTCTCTCAAAAAATTAAGCAAACAATAACAACAACAACAAAAAAAGCACCAAAAGTTAGCCCATGTAATGTTAAAATCCTTATTAAACCATAAACGTCTATGAGACCAAGAGGCTGAGAATGAGAATAAATTTTCTTGTTCACTGACATATTCTCATATTCTCATCATAGAATCTGAAGTCCAGCAGTTAATCTATACATATCAAATTATTTGTTGGTAAATTAATATATGAATGCACTCCTGAGCCCATTCGGCTCCCCCCACCCCCACCATTGCAGAAGTTCAGCGTTAAGCCTTCTTTCTTACTTCTATGGCATTTTCCAACACTGGATTCTGAGAGACAAGCTTTCTTCCCCTTGATTTTATTTTACTTTTACCTGTTTCCTGCAGCCGAAATTCGCCCTGAAGCACTTTAAACTTTATCTCTGTGAATTAATGTATCATTTCCTATACTGAAGGACTCCTGGGTACATTTGCTCCTCTCCAGTCTTTTTCTAAATTTACAGATTCCTACTTAACCCTTTTCATAAGGAAATTTTAGCCTTATTGGATTTCTATTAAGGCTTTTTTGGTGGATGCATTTCAAAGTTTCTTTGCATGTGTTATGCAAATGCATGCCTGCAGTTCTGAAACATTTTCCATAAAGGGAATTCTGAAACCAACTAAAGCAGAATAAAGAGAAAACCAAATTGCCAATTTTACTCTTTTGAAAAGATTTTCTAATTTAATCAATTTTGGGGAAAGTTACATTAACCATCTCTGAAATAGTATTGAATTAACCTGTCTTCCCCATAGGGGTTAGTTAGTTTCCAGCTAAATGCTATAATTAAAATTAGGTGCACTGCCAGCAGATGATCAGGTGGCCAGATCATTAGGCTCTTTCCATGGGTGAGTAATTGATTGTGCCCACTGGCCAGCCGCATTCAGCATCCTCCTTCGTTATTACAACCTCATAAGCAGAAACCCCGTCCTCAAGTCAAGAACACGTTAGCTCTTTGTTCTGCTCTTAAACCTGGGATTTGTTAGAAGTAAAACGTTTTCTCCAAGATTAAAATGAATTAGCAAATGTAATTCCACTCTCCTATTTTCTCTTTTTCTTCTATAAAGAAAACTAAATCTGATTTCCCCCCGTATCTTGGCATGGCTACTTCCTTTTCAATATTCAGGTAAAGCTCAATGCCACCTCCTCAAAGAAGTCTTCCTTGACCAACATACTTTACTCTGCTTTACTATCTTCATGGACTTATGTTGAATTACCTCACTAGAACATATGAACCATTATCATAATTAATCCAACTTCTTCATGGCCAAATTTATAGTATCTATAACAGTGGCAGGCACATGATAATCCTCAAAAAATATTTGTGGAAGAAAGGAAGGGAGATTTGACTGGTAAAATTTTAGGCCAGGATTCCCCAGAGGAGGGCGGCATCCTCAGAGCTAGAAGTGTCCCCTAGGGGGTAAATGGATCCCCAAGGTTTAGTTTGCATCTAAGGGTCCCCAGGAATGACTAATGGGGCTTTCTGAATTCTCTCTATAGCCCTGATCACCAGAGGAGAAATATAAACTTCACGGAAGACTTAGTCTCCTGGAATAAATTGTAGATATTTGAATGCAATGGTCTTCTGCTGCCTTTGAAATCTAGGTGTGATTTACCTGGCAACACAGGATACAAAATTCACCGATGGGTGGGAATCCCAGCAGCAAATGATATGCATTTGTGAGAAAGAGACTAAAATAAGGCCTGGGAAGAGGAAAGGGGGTATCATTTGCTTAGGACTCAGTTTCTCCAAACCATTAAAGGAAGGTTATTAGAAGTTCCTCATAGTTTCTGTATAAAAGAGTTCACTGACTTAGGAACATAGAAAGAGCTTCAGGACAGGGTCCTCAGGATATTATGTGTGATGATGCAATCAGATACAGTTGAGGCAAAAGAGACTTAAAAATGATATAGATAAAAGTGCTAAAATGTGCTCTGAAAACATGATTTAAACCCAGCACTCAAATGCACGTGCAGCCACACACTAATGATCTACGTACAGTTTTCTCACAGGAGCACCCTTTCCTTTGAAGCCATTCTCTTATTCAAAAGTTACTCTTCCTCCAGCTTGTAGAGATAGTCTACTAGTCAAGGATCTTGCTATATCAAATATTCAGGTGCATAAGAAAAATTTCTAAACATTATGATGCCTCTTGACAATAGCCCACTCTCAAAAGCAAACTCTTGGAATCCCCTGGGGTGTTTCAGCTGCACTTCAAGTATTTTAGTCTCCCTGAATCTGCCACGTGCATTCCTCCCTCCTGCTCATATTCGGGGCCCCTGTTATTCTGCTGGTTCCTACCAAAGACAGCACTGATGCCACTGCTTTCCCCAAGTGCAGGATGGGTCAGCATTTATTTATGAAGTTCCTGATGTCCAGACAGCTAATTCCAGTGCTGCAAAGGTGTTGGATCAGGCAGGAGAGGCTAAGCTGTTATGTAACAACACATGATATCAAACCATAGTGGTCTAATACACCAAAAGCTTAGTTGTTGTGCCCACAATGCCAGTTGCAGGGCCAGCCAATACGTGTGGTCAGGCTTACCATGTGTGGAAGCTCTGGGTGGCAGGCTGCTTTGATATTGCATCTTTTTCATCCCAGTTGTCTTTTCACAATTGCTGTCATAAGAGAGAGTATCATGCAGAATCAAGCACCAGCCCTTAAAGGCTTCAGCGTAGCAGGGGCACATACCACTTCTTGATATAACCAATTGCCAGTAACTAATTCGTGGAACTACTTTAATTAGAGAGGATAAGACAGATGGCCTTCCATGCATCTGGGAGATATTGGAAGTACTAAGGATGCCTTTCACAGGTTGCTAGTGGAACTTTTAGCTTTTCTTTCCTCAATCTTTCAGTAAAGTTTTTTTATCCCTTAAGACTCAAAACATTCTTCTGAGCTAAAGTTCTATTAAAATGTACTCCTCATTTAGAGGATTTCAAAAATGCCACAAGACCTCAAACCCAACATGTTGAAAGTTGCATCCATCCTCTTTATCCCAAATCTCTTATTTATCCCATGTTCTTTATCCCAGTAAATGGCCTGCCATTGGTAAAGATGCTCATGGCAGAAATTCAGAGTTCATTCGTTATTTACACTTCACTTTCCTTTATTCTGAACATGAAATGAATCACAACAGTCTACTGGTTCATAAATATTTCACATCTAACACATGTATATGTATATATATAACATATTTACATCCAAGGCAGCCACTTTGATAGGTCTCACCGGATCTACTGAAAATTTATCTCCCCATATCCATTTTCTCCCCTTTCACCCCAACTGCCTTTCCTCTAACACCAATTCATTTCCTGAAGTGCATTGGCCAATCTCATCATGAAAGCTCTGCTAGGAAACAGAAATACTAACATCTACATATCCTTCAGATCAAAGGTTAAATATTTACAGCCTGTTTGGGTTTTGTCTAATAATCTATGGGTATCCTGTATTTCTAACTGTGAGTGCTTATAAAAATTTTAGCTAGCTAATAATTTTAATAAGTCTCTGCTTAATGGCCATCCCCCATTGTTCTTAGTGATTTCTGAGGACAGAATCTGCAGTTCTTATTTGCCACTATTGTCTCCAGTACCTTATGTATTAGGGTTCTTCAGAGAAACAGACCCAACATGATATATTAAGAGATTCATTATAAGGAATTGGCACATGCATCCATGGGACCTGGCAAGTCTGAACATGTAGCACAGGTCATACGCTGGAAATTCCAACAAGAGCCAATGCTCACGAGAATGGCAGAGCAGGTGGTCGACCAAGATGGCAGCATAAAATGCTCCAGAGTGCCATTCCACTACAGAATCATAGAACAACTAGTACAAACTGGAGAGCCATCTTCCTCAATAGTTAAAGGAAAACAGTATCTGGGCAAGTGCCAAATCAAGAAAACACAGCTTTAAACTGTAACCCATGGTTAGTAGCAATGCTTCAATATGTGTTCATCAATTGTAACAAATATACCACACTAATGAAGGATGTTGTTAATGTGGGAAAGTGTGAGAGGGGGAGGAAGGGGGGCATATGGGAATCCTCTAAATTTTTTATATAACATTTATATAATCTAAAGTTTCTTTAAAATAAATAAATTTTAAGAAATAAATAAGAATAGAAAGTAAATTAAAAAAAAAAAAAAAAACAGTAGGAGAATTTTGTGTGCCTTTGCCAGCCCCTGCCCTATCCTCTCCCCAGATGGTCAAGGAGTTGGCCTGCATTCCCATATGGCTCCCTGGTCCTTTTGCAGAGGGAGCAGAGTAACCCCTGTGTGCATACTAGGGTGCCTGTGTGTTACTGTCAATCTGTTGGGTGGCAGATTGAAACACTAAACCAGGCAATTCATCTCTGGCATGGCATGACCTCTGAGAAACTGTCCTGCAGGTTAAATCACTTTATAAACAGATAAGCAGTATAAGAAGCGATTAATACAAAGAGGCCTGGGAAAAGGATTATCTTCTTAAAAAAAAAAAAAAATAGAGATACCATGGTGGGCAAAGGGGAATCTATTTCATAAAGGATAGAGGGGGTATTTAAATTCCTTCAGACAGAGGAATTCCTAAGGCAAGGAGCAAGCACAAGCCTAGGATAAGTGGCAGGCTCAGAAAAGATGGAAAGAATCCTGCACTTCACATTCACCTCAGCATAATCTTCTTGATGGGTGAGCTAAACCCTGAAGGAGAGCATCAGCCAAAACAGAGCTGATTTGCAGATTATAAAAGGTGTTTTTCCTTTCATTTGTTTGTTTTTGTTAACTCCTGGCACTCAAGATAATCTCCATCAGGTCACTAGCTGGATACAAACTTAAGGGACAGAGAGCTCAGGGACTAAATCCCTGAGTTAACATATTAAAATATTAACATGTACTGTGTGCAAAGGAAGAGTACAAGACAAACAAAAAGCAGGAAATGATGGCCCATACAAAGGAAGAAGATAAAAATCCAGAAAACATCAATAAAGAAGACCAGATTTGGATATACTGAAGAGAGATTATTTTTTAAAAGTGGTCTTCAATATGCTCAAAGAGACAAAGGAAACACAGAGAAATAATGAAAGGATATACAGGAAAATAATGACTAAATCAAGAAAATTCATTCTAAATGAATTTAGATAGTAATTAAAAGAATCATATCAAGGAATCAATTTAACCAAAGCAATAGAGAACTTACACACAGAAAACTATGAAATATTTCTAAAAGAAATCAAAGAAAACCCAAATAAATAGAATGACATTCCATGTTCATGGATTGAGAGACTAAATATAGTAAGATGCAAATTCTACCCCAAGTGATTTACAGATTCAATGCAATCCCAATTATAATTCCAACAGCCTTTTTTGCAGAATTGAAAATGTCAATCATCAAATTTATATGGAAAGTTAAGGGGACCCTAATAGCCAAAAACATCCTAACAAAGAGGAATGACATTGGAGGACTCACACTTCCCAATTTTAAAGCATAAAGCTATAGTAATCAAAGCAGCATGGTACTGGCATAAGGACAGGCATATAGACCATTTGGAATAAAACTGAGAGTTCAGACATAAACCCTCACATCTAGGACAAATTGATTTTTGGCAAATGTGTCAAATCTACTCAATGGGGAAAGAATAGTCTCTTCAAACAATGGTGCCAGAAAAACTGGATTTCCATATACAAAAGAATGAAGGTGGTCCCCTACATCACACTATATATGAAAATTAACACAATATGGATCAACAAGTTAAATATAAGATCCAAAACTGAAAAACTCCTAGAAGAAAACATAAGGAAGCATCTCCATGACCTTGTGTTGTGCAATGGTTTCTTAGATTTATTCCAAAAGCACAACAAACAAAAGGAAAAAATAGATAATGGGGACTTCATCAAAATTAAAGACAAATAAACAAATGAACAAAAACTCTTGTACCTCAAAGGAATTCACTATGAAAGTAAAAAGACAACTTATAAAATAAGAAAGAAATGTTTTGAATCCACATATCCAATAAGGGCTTAATAGCAAGAATATATAAAGAAATCCTACAATTCAACAACAGAAAGTCAAATAACCCAATTTTAAAAAATGGTCAAAAAGACATGAATAGACATATTCCCAAAAAAGATATAAATATCCCATAAGCACATGAAATGATACTCAGCATCAATAGACATTGGGGAAATACGAATCAAAACCACAATGAAATACCATTTCACACCAACTAGTATGGCTACTATTTAAAAGATGGAAAATAAGTATTGTACAGGGTGCGGAGAAATAAGAACACTCACTCATTGTTGGTGGGAATGTGAAATGGTGCAGGCACTGTGGAGAACAGCTCAGCAGCTCCTCAGGAAGTTAAATATAAAACTACTATATGACCTAGCAATCCCAATTATAGGTATATACCCCAAAGAACTGAAAGCAGGAACCAAAACAGATATTTGCACCCCATGTTCACAGTGGCATTATTCACAATTGTCAAAAG
The DNA here is from genome assembly GCA_029593785.1 of Cabassous unicinctus. NCBI lineage: Eukaryota > Metazoa > Chordata > Mammalia > Cingulata > Chlamyphoridae > Cabassous > Cabassous unicinctus. The sequence continues at coordinate 37,786 of JAQZBX010013733.1, forward strand.
ATGGAAGCAACCCAAGTATCCATCAACCAATGAATGGGTAAATATATTGTGGTATATGCATACAGTGGAATACTTTTCAGCCATATCTGATTAAGACAGCTACTGTGAAGGAAGAAACCCATGAGTCCATCAACCAATGAATGGAGAAATAAAATGGGGTATAATTTTACAATAGAACATGTAGGAGGAGACGTAGGGGGAGGGGTGAGGGCGGTACAGAAGCTCCGAGCGCACTGCCCGAGAAAACCGAGGCATAGACACCGTCTTGGCGCCAAATGCCACAACCAACCAGGGACGGACGCTTTCGTAGCTACCGCAGCCAATCGGCTGCTGACACCGGTAGCGACCTCTCTTTGCCATGTGCTTCAAGATGGCCACCGCAGCTCGGCCCCGCCCCCTTTCTCTCATACACATTCCGTACCTTATATGGACATAAACCCATCCCAGCCAATCAAAATCCGCCCAGCATACCTTACCCATCCCCTGCCCCACTCAGCCCTCCTGCCCTGTATAAATATCAGAGCTCACCCAATAAACTCAGACTTGGAGCCCAACCTAGTCTCCGGAGTGTGCATAGTCTCTGTTATTCCGTTACTCGCCGTCCCTCGGAAACCGAGACCGAGAGGCATCTGCTTCCCCCACCTCTCGTCTGCAGCTCAGTGACGACCGGACCCACAGACCCCCGGCTCGCGGCGTTCGGGGACGCCCGGAGCCGACGAGCCCCCAGGCCGCCGGACCCGGCGGGGCGAGAGAGCCGGCCGGCGGCGACCACAAGAACATTATTCAGCTCTAAAAAGGAATGCTATCCCGATACATGTGACAACATGGATGAACCTCAGACATAATGTTGAATGAAATCATCCAGACACAAAAAGACAAATATTGTGTGATCTCATTGGTTTGAAACAACTAGAATAAGCTCATAGAGTCAGAATCTAGAATATAGGTTACCAAGGGATAGGGTGGGGTTAGGAATGGGAAGTTGAGGCTTAAAATGTACAAATTTCCTATTTGGGACAATGGAAATGTTTGGTGATGGATAGTGGTGATGGTAGCACAAGATTGTGAATGCAATTAACAGCACTGAAATATAGATCTGAATATGATTAAAAGGAAATGTTAGATTGTATTTTTGGTAACAGAAAAAAAAATTTAAATCAATAGAACTGTGCTACACAGTGAACCCTAAGTTTATCCATGGACTTTAATTAATAGTACAAATATAAAAATATTCTATCATCAATTCTAACAAATGTTCCACACCCATGCCAGGTGTTAGTGGTGGGGTGGTATATGGGAATCCTGTATTTTATGCATGATGTTCTGTAAACTCACAAGTTCTCTAATAAAGAAATAAAATTTTAAAAAGGGTCAGTAATGTAATGTAGAGCCCATGGAAATGAATAAAAAATAAAACAACAACAAAAAGAAGTTCTGATACATGCAACAACATGGATGAACTTTGAAGTCACCATATTAAGGTATATAAGACAGATATAAAAGGACAAATATTGTCTGATCTCACTGACATGAAATAATTAGAATAAGAAAAGGCAAAGAACTAGAAACTAGAATACAGATTACCAGGGCTTGGGGCAGGAGTAGGGAATGGGGAGTTCTTGTTTAATTGGTACAGATTTTCTAATTGAAGCGATGAAAAAGTTTTGGTAACGGATGGTGGTGATGGTAGCAAAACATTGTGCTTGTAATTAACTCCACTGAATTATATATTTGAATGTGGTTAAAAGGAAATTTTAGGTTTTAATATATATTGCTAGA
>JAQZBX010013734.1:0-39459 GCA_029593785.1 Cabassous unicinctus
AAAAAAAAAAAGGAACAAATGTATAGGGGGAAAAAACTAACCCAGGAAAAACAGGCTTCCCCCTTAGGCCACTAGGATCCATCTCAGGCTGACAGTGCTCATCATTCAATCACCTTAAATCCACTCTCCACAGGTAGGTACCTGGTTTTAAAGAATAAAATAAAGAAAACAAAATAAATCATAATAAAAATAGTTAAAATAGATAAAATAACTTTAAAAAACCTCAGTCTATAAGTCACCTGTCACAAAGTGCCAGCTGGATGTCTAGCACTCTGCTGGAACACTCTCTGGAGCCCTTCTCTTAGGAGGTACAAGGGATTGATGCAGAGACCTAATATATATGAGGCAGGTATTCATCAATGAATTACACCCATTAAACAGGTTAGGTAGACTTCTGAAAGCTTATCTGGCTCTCTTTGCCCACTTTTCTCTGAGGGTGTTGGGATTCTAACAGTTTTCTGGCTATGACTCCTGGCTTCCTCCTGTCTGGCCTGGTTAGGTGCTTGTCTCCTCCTAACCCCTCACGGACCTAGTTACTCTCTCTCCCATGGCAGCTGGGTGTGGCAGCCGGCCTGTTATGATATCCCCTCCCCTCTTCCTGTGGCCATTTCAGTGCAGGCTGGGTTTATTTATGTTCAGTCTGTTCTGCCCACCCAATAACCCTCCCCCTTACCCTTCTCTATCTCTGAGTTTGCTGGGTGCCTGTCCCACACCTTTTTGTCCCTTAGCTCTTCCAGAGATGGGACTTTTTCAACCTCCACTTACTGGGCTGGCTACAGCTGAGATTCAAAGTGGAATCAGCTGACTAAACTCACTGAAGAGAAACTAATATGTCCTCTGCTAGAACCCTCTTCCTCCCAGAGGAGGACCTTCTTTCCCTACTAAGTTGGCTGCAGGGAGCCAGGGACTTTACCAAGGCTATTTGACTAACGGTTGGGAGATATGTGCCCTTACCAGCTGCAAGGGCAAGTAACTCATGGTTTTTGTTTGGCCTCTTTGTTTCTCTGTCCCTCTCCCTCCTGGATCATGTGTAACACACTTCTGGTATGCACATACCCAAAACAACTTCCTTGGCTAGATTTTGCCCTTCCTCCATTGTGTTTGTGAGAGCTAAGCCCTCACTACCTACCCTGACACCATTTTCCCAGAAGTCTGTCATTCATTCTGGGAATATGGGAATCCCTTAAATTTTTGATGTAACATTTATGTAATCTAATGTTTTTAAAAAAATAAAACAACAATAATAAAAGAAAATGTGGGGGATTCCTATATACCACACTCTTCCCCCTCTCAAACTTTCCGCCATGCAATCTTTCATTGGTGTGGCACATTTGTTACAATTGAAGAAAATATATTGAAGCATTTCTACTAAGTATGGGCTATAGTTCACATTACAGTTTACACATTGCACTGCACAATTTTACAGGTTTTGAGAAAATGTATAACAGCTAGTATTCTTCATTCAACAGCATGTAGAACAACTCCAATGTCCCAAAAATGCACCATGTTACACCTATTCTTCCATCTCCCTTCCCTCCGAACCTCTGGTGACCACTGTTTTTATATCAATTTTTAAAGTTCTCCCATTACTAGAATAGTAATAAGCCTACTTTAGCCGATGGCTGTATTCACCCTTTATGTTTGTGCATTCTTACTTTGAGACTCTTCTTCAATTACTAACAGCATACTTCTGCGAAACTTCTTACTCTATTCTGTTGTCAAAATAAAATATGAGAATAGTTTATGTACATTTATGGTGTATGCAGCATTGTCACCAATCTAACTTAAATTCAACAACCTAACCATCAAAAAGTAATCTTATTTGATACATGAAATTTTGTAAATATTGATATGACATGTTCATTCAGATTGTTCATATAGGTATTTGGGACAATTGCTACTTTCAAATGTTTAAAATAATTATGTTTATAGAACAAGAAATGTTATATTTATGGAGAAGAATGTTACATCCATTGTATCTAAAAATAAATATTTATGCTTGTATTACAAAAAAGTTCCTATGAATTGAGAGCCAAATGGAAAAGAAAAGTTGGAGAGAGAACAGTCATCCCGTATGGGAGCTGAGGATCAAGGGCCACAGACAGTGCAGGTGTTCTTGCTGCACCTTCCTTGTGTGGTCTCCACTTCATGCTTTTATCCACCTGCTATTCCTGTGCTTGTCCCATATTTATTTGATCACATTATTTGTGTGTGTGTGTGGTCGAATATGGATGCAAAATGCCCCTCATTCACGTTGTGCCATTCTATCCTTTGTTATTCTAGGACTTTGGGTTTTGACATCTGTTTTAACAACTCCAATGGGAATAGTCCAATCCTGGTTCTGCTCTTGTCCAACAAGCAAAGGACTTCCCAGATCACCCTTTCCAATATCCTACACAAACCTTAACAATCTGCTCTTTGACAGATTTATCTTTGTCCATTTGATATATCATTGAGGACTTAATGTCATATGCACAACTATAATTGTATTCTCAGTTCTCCAATAAAATATATGAATTCAATGATAAGATACCAGACCTGTGTTGTTCTATTTTGTGTTTACAGGAAGAGTGTGGAAAGTTTTTGAAACAACAAATCTGAAGAAAATATGAAGTTATGAAATAAAAAGTGACATGGAGAATGAAATCAGATTAAATGTAATTGTTTCAAAATAACTGTATTAGACAAAGTTGAAGTGAATATTTAAATTTAAATTATGAGAGAAGATGGAGCATAATTTATTAACATTTATGTGGAATAATAATTTAATGAAAAATACAGAAATCATATAATAAATAAATATATTTGTAAAAATAGCAGGGTGGAAGAAGTAAACTAAAAGTATAATTTCATCCAACATAAATATATATGGATTCAAATAGGAGAGGATGAAGGGGACATGTAGTCAAAGCAAACTGAAAAAAATTCTTCCAATGAATGGCAGAATATGATGCAGCTTTTAGAAATAAATCTAGACTTCTGGGAAGATGGCATTGATGTAGGTAGGCAGAGCTTAACTCTCACAAAAATAAGGGAGGAAGGGCAAAAATCTATCTGAAGGAGCTGTTATGGGGATTTGCATACCAGGAGAGTGCTGCACATCATCCAGGAAGAAGAGAGAGAGAAAAACAGAAAGGCCAAACAAAAACCATGAGAGACTCACCCCTGTGGCTGGGAATGGCAAATATATCCCACCCTCAAGGCAAATAGCATTGGTTAATCCCCTGGCTCAGTGCAGCTGACTGAATGGGGAAGAATATTTTCTTGGAGGATGTGAGGACAGGCAAAGACCAGAGATGCATAGATACTGTAGTAGTCTGGCAGTTTGATATAGTTATGAATTCCAAAAATAGATTTTTGGATTTTGCTTGTAAACTGTTCTGTTCACCCAGGAATTATTGTTATGATTAGGGCTTTGATTGGGCCATGTCAGTAGGGTGTTGAGACCTGCCCCTTGATATGTAGGTAATCAAAGTTAAAATACATAGCAAAGGACATGGTTGGCATTTTGAGTTGGAGTTCTTTTGTGGGGTTTTGTTGCTGGAGCCTGGGAAGGTGACCATACACAGGAGTTTGATCATGAGGAAGGAGAGAATGCCCTGGGAAAAGAGATAAGCTATTTGACTGACAGTTTACATTTGGCCTTGTGGAGAGAGACAAAGCCTGAAGAGCCTCATACTCTACAGCTGAACTTGTGGAGGCAACAGAGGCACTGAGCCTAGAGAGAACCCAAAATGCAAGAGAGGAACCCAAGAAACCTGAGCCCTGGCAAATGTCGGTAGCTGTATTACTGCAACAGGTGGCAATAGACTTTGGTGAGGGAAGAAACTTATGCTTTATGGCTTGGTAAGTGTAAGCTTCTACCTCAAATAAATACCCTTTATAAAAACCAACCAATTTCTGGTATTTTGCATTAGCACCCCATTGGCTGACTAAAACAGATATCAACAAAATTACAACCCATACTAAGGAAAAGGAAGACATGGCCCAGTCTAGTAAGCAAAGTAAGAAAACAACACTTGAAGAATGTGTGGCAATGATTCAAGGCTGTAAAAAGAAATATTGTGAATCAAGTTAATGAAGTGAATGAAGAGACAAAGGATATTAAGGAGAAATTGGGGGAACATACTGGAGAAATCACATAAATGCATAAAAAGATAAAAGATCTGATAGTGGTGAATCACACAAGGCAAGAAATAAAAAAATATGCTGGTTACACACAACAACAGATTTGAACAGGCAGAAGAAAGAGTTAGTGACATCTAAGATAGTGCATCTGAAATCAGACAGATAGTAGAACATATAGATAAAACGATAGAAAAATTTCAGAAAGACACAAGGATTTGAATGATAACACAAAATGCCCAAACATACATATTATAAGCATCCCAGAAGGAGAAGAGAAGGGAAAGGGTCAGAATGAGTGTTGGAGGAAATAATTGCTGAAAATTTCCCAACTATTTTGAGAGACATGGACGTCCATTTCTAGAAACTGTAGCACTCTCCAAACAGTATAAATCCTAGCAGGCCTACCCTGAGACACATACTTATCAAAATGTCAGACACTCAAGACAAGGAGAGAATACTCAAAGAGACATGAGAAAAGAGATCCATCACATAAAAGGGAAACATGAAAAGATGAAGTGCTGATATCACATCTGAAACAATGGAAGTGTGAAGGCAGTGGTATAACATAGTTAAGGTGCTAAGAGAAAAACACTGTCACCCATGAATTCTGTTGCCAGCAAAGCTGACATTAAAAAATAAGGGAGAGTTCATAATATTTACAGATAAAAGAAATTAATTGAGTAAATCACCAAGAAGCCTGCCCTTCAAGAAATACTAAAGGGAGTTCTGCAGTTTGAAAGGAAAAAACAGGACAGAGGGTTGGAGGAATGTGTAGAGAAGAATATTATTAATAAGAATACATAAAACAGAAAAAAATGAAATTAAAAAGATAATATGACATATATAAATCTAAGGAAAATATAGGTAATGTAGGTAATGCTTTAGCAGTAATAACATTGAATAATAATGAATTAAGGTCTTTAATGAACAGAAACATATTGACAGAATGGATAAGGAAATATGACCCATCTATGTGCTGTATACAAGAAACTTACCTTAGACCCAGGGATTCAAGGAGGTTGCAGGTCAATGGTTGAAAAATGATTAAACAGGCAAACCTAGCCCAAAAAGGGTGAGAGTAGCTATACTAATATTGGCCAATATAGACTTTAAATTCAAAACTATTTCATGAGGTAAAGGAGAACACTATATATTAGCAAAAGTGGTAATATATCAAGAAGAAAGAACAATCATGAATATTTATGCACCTAACCAGGGTGCCCTAAACATTGGAAAAACTAAATGGAGAAATAGATGCCTCTACAATTATAGGAGGGGGTGGCTTAATAATCCATTATCATAATTAGACAGAACATCTTGACAGAAGTTCAATGAAGAAACAGATGCCTTCAATAATACTTTAGAGTAGAGGTTCTTGAAGTTTTTTTTCCCAAGGAACACTTTGCCAGTCAGGTGAAAACCATGGACCCTTTACTAAGTCCACACCATATGGTGTATTATTTAATAAATATGTCTCACCCTCATCAACACATTCCCACAAGAATAACGTTTTATTAAATCTTAAATTCCACCTCATGGAATCCACTGAAAACTTTCTATTGACCTCTTGGGGATGTGTGGACTTCCAGTTATGAACCACAGGGTTAAAGGATCAAGACCTTATAGACATATAGAGAACAGTAGACCTGAATACAGCAGGATATATGTTCTTATTGATCACACACAGATTATTGTACAGGATAGACCACATGCTAGGTCAAAGAAAATTGCTCAACAAATTCTGAATGACCGAAATTATACAAAGTAATTTTTCTGACCACAGTGGAAGGAAACTGGAAACCAATAAGGGTCAAACAACCAGAATAGGACAAATATATGAAAGTTAAACAACTCACTCTTAGTAAATTGCAAGAGAAATCTGTAACTCTGAAAAGAATGAAAATGAGAACACAACATATCAGAACCTATGTGATGCAGCATCAGCAGTACTAATAAGGGAAATTTATAGCCCTAAATGTCTACATTAAAAAAGAATAAAGAGCTAAAATCAAAGATGTAACTGCACACATGGAGGAACTAAAAGAAGAGCAGCAAACTAACAGCAAAGGAAGCAAAAAGAAGGAAATAACAAAGACTAGATCAGAGCTAAATGAAATTGAGCAAAAAAAAGAAAAACTAGAAAAAATTAACATAACCAAAATTTGATTCTTTGAGAAGATTAATAAAGTTGATAAACCCTTAGCCAGACTAACAAAGAAAAAAAGTAGAGAAGATGCAAATACATAAAATAAAAGAAAATCAGGGAAGTGGATATCATCAAGGAACCCACAGAAATAAAGAGTATCATAAGAGGATACTTTAAAAGTTGTATGCCAACAAGACGGAAACAGATGAAATGTACAAATTCCTAGAGACACACAAGCAGCTAAGGTTGATGAAATAAGAAATCAATGAACTCAACAGACCAATAACAAATAACAAGATTGAATTATCAAAAACCTCTCAACTAAGAAGAGTACATGAACATACGGTTTCACAGATGAATTCTACCAATCATTCTGGAAAGAAGAAACACTGATCCTTCTTAAAATCTTTCAAACAATAGAAGTGTAGGGAACAGCACTTAACTTATTATATGATGCCAACATCACCCTAATACCAAAACCACATAAAGATGTCACAAAAAACAACAACAACAAACTTACAGTCCAGTCTCTCTAATAAAGCTGGATGCTAAAATCCTCAAAAAAATCTTTTTAAATGTATTCAAGAAAACATTAAAAGAAGTAGACATCATGACTATGTGGTTTTTATCTCTGTTATGCAAGGATGATTCAGCATAAGAAAATCAATCAAATCTATACACCACATTAACAGACTGAAAGAGAAAAATCACATGATCATCTCCACTGATGCAGAAAAAGCTTTTGACAAAATACAACCTCCTTTATTGATTTAAAAAGACTTCAAAAATAGGAATAGGATAATAATTCCTCATCATGATATGCAATATATATGAAAACCCCATAGCTGACATCATATTCAATGTTGAAATGCTTAAGACTTTCCCTCTAATATTTAAAAAAGCCAAGGATGTGCACTGTCATTGCTCTATGTAACATTGTGTTAAAAGTACTTGCTCGAGAACTTAGGCAAGGAAAAGATATAAAAGGCATCCAAATTGGAAAGAATAAAGTAAAAATTACACTATTTGCATATGATGTGATCCTATACATTTAAATCGCTGAGAAATCAACTAAGCTCTTCCAGCTGATAAACAAATTCAGTAAAGCAGCAGGATATAATATCAACATGCAAAATTCAGTAACATTTCTCTTCACCAGTAATGAGCAAACTGAGGAGGGAATCAAGAAAATAATTCCATTTACAATAGCAATGATTAGAATCAAATACCTGGGAATAAACTTAACCAAATATGTAAAGGACTTTTACACAGAAAACTATACAACATTACTAAAGGAAAACAAAGAAGACCTAAATAAATGGAAAAAATTTCCATGTTCATGTATTGGAAGACTAAACATCCTTAAGATGTCTGTCCATCCCAAATTGATTTACAGATTTAATGCAATCCCAATAAAAATTGCAACAGTATTTTTTACTGAATTGGAAAACCTAATTCCAAAATTTATTTGGAAAGGCAAAGAGCCAGAATAGCCAAAAACATATTGCAGATGAGAAAAGAATTTTGAGGAATCATGGTACCTGGCTTTAAAGCATACTGCAAAGCTACAGTGATCAAAACTGCATGGTATTGGCATCAGGATAGGCATAATGACCAATGGAACTGAATTGAGAGTTCTGATATAGATTACCACATATTTGGTTAACTGATATTTGACAAGGCCCCAGCCCACTAAACTGGCACAGAATGGCCTATTCAACTAATAGTACTTAGAGAACTGGGTATCCATATCCAAAAGATTAAAAGGGGATCACCATCTCATGCCTTATACAAAAATTAACTCAAGATAGATAAAAGACCTAAATATAAATGCAAGGCCACAAATACCCAAGAAGACAATATATGTGAGACTCTTGTCGTAGGAAATGGTTTCATAAATTTTTCACCCAAATCACAAGCAGTGAAAAATAAATAGATGAATGGGATCTCCTCAAAATTAAAAACATTTGTGCTTCAAAGTAATGTGTCAAGAAACCTAAAAGGCAGTCTACTTAATGGGCTAAATATTTGATGATAACCATTTTTCTGATAAGGTCTTAATATCCAGTATATATAAAGAAATCCTATATCAAAAAGTTTAAAAAGACAAAATAATCCATTTTAAAACTGGGCGAGAAGAAACACAAATGTCTAAAATGCATGTGAAAAGATGCTTAGCATCACTAGCTATTAGGGAAATGCAAATCAAAACTAAAATGGGATATCATCTTACATCTATTAAACTGGTGGTTATTAAAAAACAGAGAACTTTAAGTGTCAGGGAAGATGTGGAGGAAAGGGAGCAATCATCGCCAGCTGGTGGGAATGTAGAATAGTGCAGCAAATCTGGAGGACAGTTTTGTGGTACAATAGGTAGCTAACTATAGAACATCTATATCATCCAGCAATCCCACTTCTGGGTGTATATGCAGAAGAATTCAAAGCAGGGACATGAAAAGATACATGCACACCAATGTTCATAGAGGCATTATTAACTATTGCCAATGGTTGGAAGCAGACCAATTATTTTTCAACAGATGAATGAATAAACAAATTGTGGTATATCATACAATGGAATATTTCTCAGCTGTAAGAATGAATGCAGTATTAACACATGGGACAACATGGATGAATCTTGAAGACTTATGCAGAGTGAGGAAAACAAGTAACAGAAAGACAAATATTACATCAATAATATTACTCAAGGAAATTGAGCAGACTCTCAGAGCTAGAGTCTGGAAGATAAATTATCAAGAGACAGAAAGGAGTAGAGTGTGGTGAGCTGATCAATGTAAACAAAATCTATGATAAGGTATAAGGGGGTTTTGTGCAGTTGATTGGGGTGATAATGGTGCAGTGATATGATTGGGTTCAATGGTGATGGAACAAGTGTGGTTGTAGGGTGAGAGTTTGTTTTGGACTATCTATGGAACTAGGGGTAAGGTTGGATGAAGGAGCAGGTCAGCTCTGGATATTTGTATGTTTTTGGTTAAAAATACAATGTTGGGAATGTTCCTCTGGCTAATATTGCAGGGGAGGTTACTAGTGCAAGGTGCTGGCAGTGGCAGTATATGTACACATGGGAAATGCCTCTGTGTTCTATGAAAGCATTCATCTACCCATAATGTGTTATCTCAGTGGATAAAGACTCACAAAATAAACAAGGTAATATTAAACTCCTGTCCTTGGTAGTACTGATTTATTTTCAATTAGAGGAACAAGAATCTCTACCAGTATGTCAAGCCCTCAATATTACTGCATGCAACTATGAACCTTATTCTTCAAACATTGAAATGTAGCAGTTGCCATATTTTGCAAGGGGAGGGAGAGGGAAAAATAGAATGGATGGAACATAGGACATTGGAATTGTTCTGCATGATCTTGTAATGCTGCATACAGGCCATTCTTAATTTTGTCAAAGCCTGTAAAAGTTTATGGTGAAAACTGTAAATCATAATGTAAACCTCTGACCATGCTTAGTAGCAATGCTTCAGTATTTTACATGAGTTGTAACAAATGTATCACACACATGTAAAATGTTATTAATAGGGCCATGTTTAAAGGAAGAGTGCTTTGGGTTACTGGGAATCCCCTATATTTTCTATATGACTTTTCTGCAACCTAAAACTTCTTTGAAAATAAGGTGAAAGAAATTAAGCAGTCGAGTAACATACAGAAGAAATTGTCACTGTACATGAAAGATAACACATCTTATGGTGATGAAAGAAGTATTGAAAATATTTTTTTATTTTTTATTTTTACCTTTATTTTTATTTTTTTTTTGTATTTTATTTGGTAATAATATTATTATTATATAATTTTTTATGTTTTCTTCTTAAATTTTTACTCCATTAAATTGTTTTTGGGGAGGTTTTAGATCACAGAAGTGTCACAACTCTGGCGGGAGAGAATCATTGGTGTGGCATGTCAGTGATGGGGGAAGATTGGGGAAGCATGCACCTGGTGTTTGTTTCTACGGCATATGAATATGTACATGTGGTGATGGGGTATGTCTCAGAGGGTGGAGAACCACACAATAACCAAAGAATATTGAGTTTCTATCCTGGGAAATCCTGCTATATTCCATAATAAGACAGCAAGTATTCCCCAAGTACATGGCCAGTATCTAGCAAAGGAGAAGAGTCCTTTATCCTAGGCCCATGATATTGATGATTGTACTTATGAAACTTTCCTGCAGAAATTGAAACTTAGCCTAGTATTATGTATTGTCTAAGAGTTACCTCCTGACAGCCTCCTTGTTGCTCAAATGTGGTCTATCTCTAAAAAAAACTCATCATATAAATTCACTACCTCACTCCCAGGCTTGGGCCATGACTCCCAGGAATAAACCTCCCTGGCACTGAGGGATTATTACCAAGTGAAAAATAGCAATGCATTTGGAAAAAAGATCTTAAGCAAATGGGGAGCATACTAAATACAAATAAATTTTTATGGCTAATAAATTTAAAAGTGAGTTGGGAGGTCATTCCAGAAGTTCTGTATATGCATTTCTCAGCAGGAGCTCATTCACTGCCAGAGTAAACAGTGCCTCAAGTGGTGGGGATCATGAGGGTTCTATCTAGAGATATCTATGTACTATTATCAGGACAGAAAATCTCAGGAATTTTCACCCTGTGAGTGGGCCTTACTGTGGAATATATACTCCCCAATGAAACATTTTTAGACTCATTTACAATTTCCCTAAACATGATTCTTCTGCCCCTTTTATTTGAAACTATAATTAGCACTATTTTCATTAAAAATATGTCCCAGAGACTTACATATTTGGACTGCTTATATGATGGCTAAGTCCTGCATCTCAGCAAGAGTTGCAATACCTACTCTCCATTTCATTAGACCCACATAGGAAAGCTAACAAAATATGGTGATGGACAGCATTCATCCTAAATAACAGAGAGAATCTGCAACTGCAATCAAGACAGTTCTATCCATCTGCCTTATGGAATCTAAGCCTCCTCTCAGTCAGTAACAGAGTGGGCATCACCATAACAAAATGAACAAACTTAAGGGATTATGCAACTATGGACTTAAGTAGACATGAATATTCTAGAAATGAAAGAACTTGTATCATTGATCTAAAGGCAGTTATCACAAGAGGTTTAGAGAAGAGGTAAAGGGAAGAATTAGTGTAGTACAGGGTATTTTGGGAATATTGGAATTGTCTTGCATGACATTGCAATGACAGATACAGGTCATTATATATATTTTTCAAAACCTGTAAAATTATGTGATGCAAAGTGTGAACTACAAAGTAACTTCTATTCCATTATTAGAAGCAATGCTTCAACATATATTTATTAATTTTAGCAAGTGTATCATATTAATGAAAGTTGTTTTCAATGGGGGAAAATGTGGGAAAGGGAGGGGGTGCAGTATATGAGAATCCCCTATATATTTTTAAGGTTCTGTGACTGCAGATTGAATCTGGGACCTTGTAATGAGAACTAGTACTCAACCGCTGAGCCACATTGGCTCCCCTGAGGTAGAGGATTTTTTTTTGTATGCTTGTGTGTTTTCATTTTTAGGAGGCACCAGGGACTGAAACTGGGAACTCCTATGTAAGAAGCAGGCATTCAAATGCTTCAACCACATTGGCTCCCCAAAACCATATACTTTTAAAAGATTTTCTTTTATTTATTTTCACATTAATTCTTTTTATTTTTAAAGAAGCTTTAGATTACATAAATGCTACATAAAAATATAAGGGACTCCCTTATGCCCCACTCCCTCCCCCTGACACTTTCCAACATTAACAACTCCTTCATTGTTACATATGTTACAATTGAGCACATATTGAGGCATTGCTACTAACCATGGACAACAGTTTACATTATACTTTACACTCTGCCCTGCACAATTTTGTGGGTCTTGACAAAATGTACTATAGCCTGTAACCATCACTTCAATGTCATGCAGGACAATGCCAATGTCCCAAAAAATGTCCCCATTTTAAACTTATTCTTCCATCTCCCATCTTTTAGAACCTCTGATAACCACTGCCTTTATATCAATGATAAGAGTTCTTGCATTGCTAGAAAAATAATAAGTCTAATTTGGTCCATTGTTCATTCCTCAATCTGGAGGATTTAGGGATGGTGATGCCGACTCTCCTTCTAATTGGGATGGAACTTACATTCCATAGGAAACTTGGATGGAACTATCTTGCTTGCAGTTGCAGACACTTTCTGTTCCTTGGAATGGGGATTGTCTATCACTATCTCCATATTAGTTGTCCTGGGTGATTCTCATGAACTAGAGATTAGGTTTTGTAACTCTGCTAAAAATCAGAGTTACAACTGTCACATGGACAGACAAAAGATTTAAGTCTCTGAGACCTATATTAATCAAGTACTGTGCTAATTATAGATTCAAATAAAAGAGGCAGAGGCATGTGTAGAGAACCTATAAGTGAATCTAACACTGTTACACTGGGGAGCATAAATTCCAAAATAAGTCCCACTGACAGGGTGCTGAATTGGTGAAGTGTCTATGCTGCTTACAGTTTCTGGATGTATCTAGAGCTCTGATGATCCCCATTATTTGAGGCACAGTTAACTGTAGAAGTCAAGGAGATCCTGCAGAGACATGCATAAGTTTATCCTCTGGAATAATCTCCCAACTCACTTTGAAATATCTTTGCCCTAAAAACTTACTTGCATTTACCATTTCCCCCTTTATGTCAAGGTCTTTTTCCAGATGCATTGCTAGTTGGCACTTGGTAATAATCTCTCGATGCCAGAAAGGCTCATCCCTGGGAGACATGTCCCATGTCAAAGGTGGAGGTGGAGCATAGTGCATTTTTATGCTGAGTTTGGTTTAGAGTGAGGCCACATTTCACATTTGAGCAATAAGGAGGCACTTGGCAGTTAACTCTTAGGCAGTATATAATACTAGGCTGCTTTAATTTCACAAGAAAAGTTTCATAAGTACAATCATCAATATCAAAGGCATGGCATAATTGACTGTCATTTTTCACTAGGCACTGACTAGGCATTACCCTTGCATTTGGTGGATTTTTGCTGTCCTTTAAGACGATGTAACAGAAATTCCCAAGATGGGAATTCAATATTATTTTTCTTCAGATTGAATAAATCTTTACCCTTTACTAAAGAATTTCCCTATAATTTGATGTAACATTTATTTAATCTAAAGCTTTTTTAAAATAAAAAAAAATAATAACTGAAAAAAAAAAGAATGAGCACTTGTTTCTCTCAAACTGTACCAGTGGAGAGATTCTTCCAAGGCTTGTCTACTTTTATAGGTAAAGCATGTCTTATCAATGCAGTTTAACTTACTTTCTCTTTAGATGAATGAGCTTGATTATCTTTTCATATATTAAGGGGTCATTTCTAATAGCCTTTCCATGAACTGAAATTTATTTCCTTTCTCTCATTTTACTATAACTTGTTGATCTTTTATCCTGCTGATTTCTATGATCTCTTTATATATTACAGATAAAAACACTTATTCTTTGATAAACTATAGACACTTTTTTTCCAGTTTGTTGGTTTATTTTAATTTTGCTTATGAGTTTTAGCCATGGAAAGTCCCAACCTTTAAATTTTTAAACTCATAGGCTTAAGATATTATTTTATGCCATATTATTTACAACCTAAGTTTACTCCCTTGATGACAACTCTTTGTTCACGGCACAATTTCCTTCTCTAATCATTCCACAAAAGACTGTGTATCCTTTGGTTTGTAATGACTGTTGACTTCTTTTTTTTGCAGCTTTTCTCATAATAATGACATTAACAAGAGAAATAGACTCATGCCCAAGGTACCTTAGGATATGCCTGTGAAAAAATTTGATATTAGTTTTATTCTCCACTTGATCAAACTCCAACTGTGTTCTCTCCTTAAATCTAATTAATATAAATACAGAAAGCTGCTGAAATACATACTTTGTACAATCTATTCAAATTTGTTGGTAAATGAGAAATATCCTCTGAATTCACTAAATTACAACATTTTATTGCTTGTGATAGATTATATGGAAATTATAACTACAGATGCTATTTTTGGAAACCTAATAAAAACATTGAATATTCTTACTGTGGGATATAACTGTACTAGTTTCCTCTTGCTACTGTAACAAATTACAACAAACATAATGCCTAAAATATTACAAGTTTATAATCTTAGATTTTCAGAGATTAGAATCCTCAGTGGGCTCATATCAAGTTTCAGCAGGTTCTAGGGAAGACTTTGTTCCTTGCCTATTCTAGTTTCTAGAGGCTTCCCACATTCCTTGGCTTAAAGCCCTCATTAATTTTCAAAGGCAGCATTCACCTCATTCCAACCTCTGCTTCCATTGTCACATCTCCTGCTATCACTCTTCTGACCCTGTTTCACATTTAAGGACACTTGTGATAATATTAAGACCTTAAAAGGTTTAAGACAGTCTCCCAATCTCAAGATCCTTAACTTAATCACATCTGTAAAGCCTCTTTACAACAGAAGTTAAAATATTCACAGGTTTCAAGGATTAGGACATGGGACAACTATTTTGCTTACCACAAAAACACCATGTTTCCCTTCTCTAAAACAATATATTTTCCTGCTGATTAGCACTACCAAACATGAAGAAGACCTGGAACAGAGAATAGTATGGTTTCATATGGCATATTAATTTCAAGATCCCAGTAACCTTAGAGAGAGGTCTTTCAAGTTACAAAAGTTCCGGGGCTTTCCTTGAGAAATAGACTAGTGTATATTGGCTCCAGGAAAATTACAGTAATTAACATCCCTATGGTAGTTTCTCTTAATATTTTATTTTTATTTTAGTTTTGTTTTTAAAGAAGCTTTAGATTACATAAATTTTACATAAAAATATAGGAGATTTCCATATACCCCAAACCCCTCCCACTCCCACACTTTCTCTCATTAAGAACATCTTCCATTACTTTTATACATGTGTTACAATTGATGAACACATATGGAAGCATTGCTACTAAAAGTATACTATACTTTACATTATAGTTACACTGTGTCCCACCCAATTTTGTAAGTTATGACACAATGTATAATGGCCTGTATCTGTCATTGCAATGTCATGCAGGACAATTCCAATTTCCAAAAAATGCCCCATGTTACACCTATTTCTCCCTCTCAAACCCTTCAAAATTTCTGGTGTCCAGTGCCTTTATATTAATGATAAAAGTTCTTCCATTGCCAGAGTAATAATAAGCCAATAATAGAATAATAATATATGTTTTATTCCATTGTTCAATCCCCAATCTTGAGAATGTGGGGATGGTGAAGTCCATTCTGCTTCCGATTGAGAGGGGGCTTAAATGCCATGGGGCAGATGGATGGAACTATCTTGCAGTTGCAGACAGTCTCTGTTCTTTGGGATGGGCATTTCGATCATCTCCTTGTTAGTTGTCCTGGGTAAGTCCAATGAACTGGAGAGTAGATGTTGGAACTCTATTGAGATTCAGGCCTCAACCGGCACTTGAAAATGCCAAAGATTTATATCTCTGGGACAATTATTTAACAAGTGTAGTGTTAATTATAGGTTCAAATAAAAGTTTTGATATAGAGAAATGTGAGTTTTCCAAATTTTGTGTTTCTTTTTCAAGATTGGCTTTATATACTGTGTTCTTTGAATTTCCATATGGATCTCAGAATCAGCTTCCTGATTTCTGCAAAAAATTTAGTTGGGATTTTGATAAGAATTATTTTGAATTTGTAGATCAATTTGGGGGAGCATTGCATCATTTTTTAATTTTTTAAAAAGACATTTAGATTACATAAATAAAAATATAGAGGATTCCCATATGCCCTGCTCCCCACACTTCAAACATTTACACCCACTAATGACATCCTTCATTAGTGTGATATATTCTTTGCAATTGATGAACACATTTTGGAGCATTGCCACTAAGTATGGATTACAATTCACATTATGGTTTACACTGTCTCCCACACAATTTTGTAGGTTATGGCAAGATATAAAATGGCCAGTATCTCTCATTGCATAGTCATTCAGGACAATTCCCTCATCCCCAAAATACCCTAATATTACATCTCTGTCACTCTCCCTGACCTCAGAAACTCCAGTGGCCACTGCCTTGACATCGATAATACATGTTCTTCCATTGCTAGAATCACAATGAGTCTACAGTAGTCTACCATTAAATCCACTCTTCATTCCACAGTCCTGAGGATTCTGAGATGGTGATGCTCATTCAACATCTAATTGAGAAGTGGCTTCAGTCCCATACAGTCAATGGATGGGACTCTCTTGCTTGCAGTGGTAGGTTATCTCAGATCCTTGGTATGGTAGTATTCCTTCATCACCTCCTTGTTAGTTTTCCTGGGTGAATCCAAGAACCGGGGATAGGTGTGGCAACTTTGTTGAGTCTCAGGGCCTAGCTGGTACATGGACAGTCAAAAGATTCAATTCTCTTGGACACATACCTTCCAACTCCATCACCAAATTTAGGTTCATATAGAAGGAAATGAAGAGCCATGTGTAGAGAAACCATAACTGAGTACAATTCAGTCACATTGGGGAGTACAAACCCCAAAGTAGGACCAACTGGCAAGGTACCAATTTCATGAGCTGTCTGCTCTGACCGTAGTGCCTGAATGTCCCCAGAGTCTTCAGGAACCCTGATATTTGGTGTAGTGTCTAATTTGGCAGTCAATGAGATCCTGTTGAGTTGTGCTAAAGCGTAACCTCTGGAATGACTTCCCATATCAATCTAATCAAGATATGGAACACTTGCATCACACTTGAAAATCCTCTTATGCTCATTTCCAGTTCTTTATCCCCAAACCCCTTTACCTGAAGACATAATTGTTCTTACTTTTATCAGAGTTGAATAGTTTTGTCAATTATTGTTGTTCATATACATGGAATCTTACAATGTTAATAGTTTAAGTATGCCTTTTTTTTGGTCAACATAGTTTTTTTTTTTTAATTCTCCCAGTAGGAATATATTAGTAGTTTGTTACTATATCTCAATGAATTATAATACCCTGTATTTTATATGATAATATGTTTATCCATTTGCCTGTGGATGGACTTTTGAGGGTTATTTTTTTTTGCAGTGTTTGGTTATCATGAATAAATTTACTATGGAATTTTTATGCAAATCTTTTTGAGGCTACATGTTTAGAATTTTCTTATGTAAATCCCTTGAGTGTAGTTCTGTGTCATTTGGTAGGTTAATGATAATCATTACTAAGAAACAATCTACCAGTTCAACAAAGTGATTTTAATAGTTAATACTCCCACCAAGAATGTGGAATAGTTCCAGTTTATCTACCTCCTTAACTAATCTTAAAATATACAGGCTTTCACTTTTAGCCATTCTAATAGGTTAGAATGGATTGTGGTCCTCGTGACTTTTAATATATTTAGTTCCTTTATATCAATTATTGGCATGTATATATTATGTTTTGTAATATTGTTCAAGATTTTCTCTATTTCTGATTTGGGCTATGTATTAGTCAGGGTCCTCTAGGGAAATATAATCACCAGGAGATATCTGTCAATAATATGAGATTTTATGAGTCTCTCAGGTGACCATAGGGATGCACAAGTCCTGGTTCTGCAGGCAGTTTGCAGAACTAGGGGCTCTGAAAAAGTCCAATGAAGGTCCTCAATGAGTTTCTGGGAGACATTGTTTGTCCAAAGAAAAGCTGGGAAATTCTCTCTGACTGCTGAAGTCACTTCCCCTTTTCAGGCATTCAACTGATTGGATAAAGCATTATTCATTGAAGATGGCAGTCTCCCTGATTGATGTAGATGTAATCAGTTATCTATTTAGTAAATTGACTGGTGACTAAAGTCCATAAATGTCCATGTATTACACTTAGTCCAGTGCTTCCTTGACCAAACAACTGGGTGCAATTACCTGGCTGACTTGACACATTAGCCTAACCATCATAGCCTACACCATGTCAGCTTTGCAACCATACACATTACTTTAAACTATACTTAATCTCTAAGTAAAAACAGACATGCATACATATATATTTCTGCCTAAAATGTTGAAATCTTGGGCGTACAACAGGAAATGCATTAATTCCCTACAGAAGAGGGTGCAAGTCCTTGGGTAATATTCACTCCTAAACTTGACATGTTTAAATATTATGACATGAGAATAATATAACTTTTCATATGATAGGGGAAAAGGTTGGGGAGGAAAAGAAAGAAATTCATTTTGTGTACATACACATTCATACTCATAATGAAAAAAGGAAAAAAGATTCTGACTATTACCATCTTCATTTCTGTAACTGGTCACATGGTCGAGGTTCACATTTATCACTGCCTTCTTCCACTACTTGTTCCATGCTCCCATTACCCTTAGCAAGCACTTCAGCTGGCTGTGGTTCTTTGCCTGAAGGGGTGAGTTAAACTATCATTCCTGAAGATACTGGGCCATTGTTATTCCTGCTTGAATTAGGTTGTTGCAATTCTCCATTGGCTTTAATCACAGGACAGTTATTCCCCATCTTTGCCTGTTGATTCAGAGGTAAGAGGAGCCCAAAGTGGCAAGGTGGAAGTCTTAGCTTCCAGTTCAATAGAAACATTTTTGTGCTCCCTGGTGGCAGCACTGCTCCTTTTGGGACCAAAACCTCTAAACTAGCAGAGGTTAAGGTTACAGGGACATGAAGCAAAAATTTCCTAATGGGTCACTAGGGTAATGCTAAGTTATGCCACTCCCATTTCCACCACTTGATTCCTGGACCCATGAGTCCTGGTTATGGGAGAAAAAGCACCATAGAGTGGATGTTGATTAAATGTGATTCCACATTTAAAATGTTATCTGCTGCTATCAGATGTTTTGTTGTTTCCTTTAGAACTCTCAAGCATTGTGTGTGTTTTTTTCTCAACTCACTATGTTGTTTAATAAAAGTCATTAGGGTGATCTTATTAGTCTAATGATCTATCAAATGATTCTTCCAGAGTATATATTTTAAATTTTATGATATTTGACTTTGGAGAATTTCTTTTTGCTTCCTACATTTTCTCATAGTGAAGATTTGACAGTTCTAGTCTTTGCTAAATTTTCCATCATGAATGGGTATATAATTGTAATGATTTCACACTCCATGGAAATGATCCCATAATAGTTCTCCTTTAAGCTCTAACATAGATTGTCATATTTAATATTTTAGTTTTCAGTAAAATACATTTATGTGATAATAAAATGAGGCTATGATATATTGCATCTTTGACATCACTCTAATATTTCGTGGAAATTTGAAAAGGATATTTCTTTAAATGCCTAATTTCCTTAACATATCTTCTTGTATTCTATTAAATTCCAATTTCCCAGCAATCTTTCCCCCACATCTTCCTGTCTTCCATTTCTAATTTGTAATGGAGTTAAGGAAATAAAAGTCACTCAGATAGGAAAGGAAGAATGAAAACTTTCACCCTTTGCTATGACATGACCTTTTATCAAGAAAATCCTGTAAAATCCACAACAAAGTTACTATAATTAATGTAAGAGTTCAGCAAAATGATGGGATACAAGTTTAATATGCAAAATTAAAAACAATATTGCTACTATACACTACTGATGTGCTATCTAAGGAGGAAATAGGAAAAAAAAGTCATCCATTTATAATAGTGACTAAACAATCAAATATTTAGGGATAAACTTAACCTTAGACATAAAGTATGTGTATTCAGAAAATTACTAAAATTGATAATAGAAATTTAAGGATATTTAAGTAAATGGAAGGATAGTACATGATCATGGATTAGAATACTAAATATCATTAAGATGCTATTTCTACCCAAACTAATTTATACATTCAATGCAATCCCAATAAATATTCCAAAACCTTTTTTGCAGAAGTGGAAAAGCCAGTTATCAAAATTATTTTCTGGGTAAGTGGTCCTGAATCAACAAACATATTCTTAAAAAGCAAAAATTGGAGGACTCTCACTTCCTGACTTTAAAGCATATTTCTTAGCTCCAGTTATAAAAAACAGAATGATTCTGCATAAATACAGACAGGTTGACCATTGGGACCAAATCAAGTATTCAGAAATAGACCATCACATTTCCAATCAAGGGATTTTTGACACAGCTGTCAAGCCCTCCCAGCTGGGCCAGAACTGTCTATTCAACAAGTGGTGCTGGTAGAACTGGATATCCTTACCCAAAAAAAGAAAGAGGACCCCTATCTCACATCTTATATGAAAATTTAATGAAAACACATCCAAGACCTAAATATAAAGTTGACAAATACAAAACTCCTAGAAGAAAATGTAGAAAAACATCTTCAAAATCTTGTCATGGGCAGTAGTTTCTAAAACCTTACCACCAAAGCACTAACAACAAAAGAAAAAAAAGTAAATAAAAGGGACCTCCTCAAAATTAAACACTTTTATACCTCAAAAGACTTTGTCAAAAGGATAAGAATTCAGCTGACAAAATGGGAGAAAACATTTGACAATCACATATTCAATAAGCGTTTACTATCCATGATATATAAAGAGATCATACAACTCAACACTAAATACAAACTACCCAATTTAAAAACAGGAAAAAGACTTGAAAATACAATCATCCCATGAAGTAATACAAATGGTGAATAAACACATAAAAAATTTTTGAACATCACTATCAATGAGGGAAATGCAAATCAAAACCACAATGAGCCATGTTTTCATACCTATTAGGTTGGACACTATTAAAAAGTCAGAAAACTGTAAGTCTTGGACAGGATATGGAGAAATAAGAATGCTTATTTACTATTGGTGGGAGTGTAGAATGCCACAGCCACTGTGGAGGACTGTTAAGCAGTTCCTAAGGAAGATGAATATAGACTTGCCATGTGACCCAACAATACTATTACTAGGTATGTACACAGAAGAACTGAGAACAGTGACATGAACAGACTTTGCACACTAATGTTCATAGCAGTGTTATTCATGATTGACAATAGTCAGAAACAACTCAGGTGTTCATTAACTGATGAATGGATTAAAAAATTGTGTATACACACAATGGAATATTATGTAGTGGTCAGAAGAAATGAAGTTGTGAAAAATATGACAACATGAATGAACATGGAGGACATTATGTTGAGTGAAGCAAGCCAGACACAAACGGACAAATACTGTATGATTGTGCTTTTATGAACTAAATATATTATGTAAACTCATGGATTTAATAATTAGAATGTAGGTCACCAAAAAATAGAATGACAGTAAAGAATGGAAAGCTGAGGGTTAATCTGTACATAACTGATAAAAACAAATGCTTGTAAATCTTTGGGAATGAATAGAAATGGTGAAAGCACATCATAGTGTTTGTAACTAGCTGAGCTTTTGTATGGACACAACAGTGGTTGAAAGGTTAAATGTAAGGGCATGAATATTACTAGAAGGAACATTTTAAAATGTAACATGAGACTGTATAACATAGTGAATCCTTATGTAAATTTTGAATATGGGTGATATTTCATATATAATAAAGTTTCTACAAAACAGAAATAGAAATAAACTAGAGAGATGGAAACAGAATAGTAGCTATGTACAGCAGAGGAAGCATAGAGAAATTGAGAGGTGATGAGGTGTTTTGCATTTGTTTATTTTCATTAGTATTCAAGTAATTAAAATTCTATTAAAATGATTGAAGTGATGGATATACAACGATGTAATTATACTGAATGCATTTGATTGTACCCTTTGGATGGATTTATGCTTTATTTAAATGTATATATATATTTATATATATAGAAATCCCTAACAATAAAACAAATATTGACACATTTGAAAGCAGAAAGAGATGTTTCTCTGATCTAGTAATAGACTTCACTGCATGAAATTTAATAATGTATAAAGGAGCTAGATAGAAGAATGATAAGGAAATGGAAACCTGAACAATACTATAATCAATCTAGAGCTAAGACATATATTAAATGCACTTCAGCCAACAATTTCAGAACACACATTCTTCTCTTGAGCACACATGGGTTTTTCTTCAAAATAGACCATATGCTGGGTCACAAAACAAGACAATGAACTGAACAAGATTAAAATCATAAAACAAGTCTTCTCTGAGATCACTGAAATAACGCTAGAAATCTATAACTTAGGGATAATTGGAAAATTCACTGATATGTGGAAGCTTAAAGGTACCCTCTTGAACTACCAATAATTCAAAGATGAAATCATAAAGGCAGTTAAGAAATATCTTGAGGCAAGTAAGCCAAAACAAAAGATACCAAATCTTATAGATGCAACAAAAGCAATGCTGAGAAGAAAATTTCTAACTCTGAGTTCTTACAACTAACAAAGGAGAAAAATCTCAAACATGAGACCTAAACTCATATCTTGATCTTCTATAAATAGAAGAACATAATAAATCCAAAGAGAGTACCTGGAATTAAATTACAAAATTATAGTAGAAAAAAAATGAAATAGTAAATAAAACAATCTAGAGGTTGAATGAAACCAAAAGTGCTTTCTTTGTACATAACAGTAAAATCAACATAACTTCAGTTAGTTTGAGAAACACAAAAGGGAGATGATAGAAACAACTAAATATTGAAATGAAAAGAGGGACATTTCCATAGACCCCTAAGAAATAAAATGGAGTATAAGAGGACAGTATGATCAATTGTGTCCCAAGAAAATAGAAAAGGAAACCAGAAGAAAGGAATAAATTTCTGTAAACATAAAATAAACTGACTAAAGAAGAAATAGAAGAACTCAGCAAACTAAAAACAAATTAATCAAATCAGTAATCAAAACCTTACAACAAAGAATATCAGAGGATCAGATGGGTTTACTGGTGAATTTCACTAGTATTCTGAAAACATGAATCCTGCTCATATTCCTCCACAAAATCGATTTGGAAGGAACTTTCTCACTTATTCTATGTGTTAAAGATTAAACTAATAAGAAAGCCAGATAAATATAGCACAATAAAATTATGGATGAATGTCCTTTATGAATATTGGTGCATGAGTACTTGACAAAATTCTAGATAAAAAAATTCAACACCATGTTAAAAGAAATATGCATCATAATCAAGTTAGATTTATTCCAAGAATACTATGGTGGTTCAATATAGGGAAATCAATTTATTTGACACACCACATTTAAACAATAAAGAAAATAAACAAAACAAAAATAAAATATGACCTTAAATTGATGCAGAAAATCCTTTTGGGAAAATCCAACACCCATTTATAATAACATCCAATAGACTATGAAATAGAAGGTAAATACATCAAAAGATAAAGTTCATATATGAAAATCCTACAGCTAACATCATAGTCAGGGGGAAGATAAAGATGTTCACTCCCACAAATATTATTCAATATTGTAGCATAAGTTGTAGCCACAGTTATTAGTGAAGAAAAAAGAAAAAAACCTTTCTCTGTCTGATGATGACATAATCCTATATTTAGACAATTCTGAAAAATCCACAACAAACCTAAGAGCTAACAACTAATTCAGAAAAGTGAAGGGTAGAAATCAACACAAAAATCAGTGAAATTAGTAATGGATAATTTTAAGAGGAAATCAAGAATAAAATTCCATATACAAGACCAAGTTAAAATACTAAATAACCAAGATTAATTTTAGCCAAGTCTGTAAAGGACTGATATGCATAAAAACATTGCCAAAAGTGTTTTAAAAGATATAAAAAATGAAAGAATATTCCATGTTTACATTTACACAAGACTAAATATTTTTAAGGTGTCAATTCTACCCAAAGCTATTTAGAGATTCATTGCAATCCAAATCAAAATTCCATTAGCTATCTTAGCAAAAATGGAAAAGCCAATAAAAAAATTTGCATGGAAAGGTAGACAGCCCAAAAAATATCTTGTAGAAGAAGAAGGATGTCCGTGCGCTAACACTTCCCAATGTAAAATTTATTATAAGACTTTGGTAATCAGAATATCACTACACTGGTGCAAGGGCATACATATAGACTATAAGAATTGAATTGGAGTTCAAAATAGACCTTCATGTCTATGGCCATCAATGATGAAAGAATAGCCTCTTCAATATATGGTTTTGGGAAATTTGGCTAGCTATATGTAAAAGTATGAGTGTGGAACTCTACCTCTAGCCATCTACAAGTATTTCCAATGAATCAAACACCTAAATATAATAAATAAAACTATAAAATATCTTGCAGATTAAATTATGTGCACCAGATGCTTATTTTTAATATCAACCATTCCTGCAGTTGTGAATCCATTTTAATAGGACCTTTACATCAAAGTGTATTCAATTGGATAAGTTTGGACTATAATCCAATTACTTCTAGCTTTTTACATAGAATGAAATTCAGATATACAGAGAAAGGCAAAGTAAAGGATGGAAATCTATGGGACCAGAAAGAGAAAGGAGGATAACCATGCCATGAGCATTACCATTTGTAGCAGTTTGATATTGTTTATGAAATCCAAAAATAGATATTAGATTATGTTTGTAAACTGGTCTGTTCCTCTGGATATATTAGATTGTATTAAATTCAGAAGGTTCACATTTACTAGATTAGATAATGATTAAGGCTTTGATTGAGACATATCATTAGGATGTTGAGTCCCCACCCCCTTGGTGGATGTGGACTCAGTAAAATGACATGGTAGAGGAGTTAGTAAGAGTTTTTTGATGCTGGGACCCTGAGAAATAAATAACAGGAAAAGAACACAAAGGAATAGAGATGGCTCCCGTAAACACAGCAGAGATCCCAGGAAGAGAGAGAGACTGATAGTCTACAGCTAGCCTTGTGGAGAGACCAGAGCAGCTGAGCCTGGAGAGATATGAGACTTATCCCAGCCTACAGCTTATATTAGAAGAAGATGGGACCATGAAACCTTAGGAGGAAGAGGAAGCCTGAGCCCCTGCAGATGTTGGCAGCCATCTTGCTTCCACATGTGGCAACAGACTTTGTTGAGGGATGTCAATTATGCTTTGTGGCCTGGTAACTGTAAGCTTCTACCCCAAATAAATACAATTTTATGAAAACCAATAGGTTTCTGGTATTTTGCATCAGCACCCTTTTGGATGACTAATATGGAATTTGGTACCAGAGAGTGGGGTCAAGGTTTTGGAAATACCAAAATGCTGGAAAGGTTTTATAAATGGGTATGGGGTATTTTTTGGAGGAATTGTGAGATGCTTGATGGAAAAGGCCTAGATAGCTTTGAAAAAGCTTTTTGTAGTAATATGGAGCCTAAAGTTATTTTTGATAAGGGCTTAGAAGGAAATAATTGTGAGATGTTTGATAGAAAAGGACTAGAGTGCTTTGAAGGGACTATTGATAAGAATATGGATGGTACAGAAACTTGTTATGGGGCTATAGAACATAATTTTCAAACCTGATTTCTCAAAGTCAAATCCTGAAAAGTAGCTTTTTTATTTCAAACCATTACAAATGATTTGGTCTTTTACCAAGAAAACTTGCTTTTTTAGTTTTACTTTATTCTGGGGGTATCCTGCACACATCCCATCTTTGGGATTACTTGTATAAGACTTCTGGTTGCTGACCAACCTGGGTTTTTGAAACTTGTACCCTGTGCAAGGGTCCCACTAGCAAGTGTGGGAATCCTTAGGCATGTGCTGGGTGTGGAAGCCATGGAACATTGTCAGTCTCACATCACCATGCTTGGCCCTGGAAGATGGCTGCTTAGCCAGAGATGGATAAGATTCCTCAGGTTAGGAACAACCTAAGACAAACACAGTTGAAGGGGACCATCAGAAGAGAATTTGAGGGCCTACAGATGTTGGACATTAACCCTCACCCCTCCCAAGGGAGGTCAACTGTCCCTGCAGCTACTTTGTTTCTCATATGTAGCCCGGTTTGGAATCCAGGTAACTGTCAGCAGCCTAGTCTTATTACAATCAATCAGCATATTACAAAACAGACATTTAAAGCTGTGTCAGGACACCTTTCTTTTTCCTTTGAAAAAAAGGGTGGGGGGGGTTTACAAAAATGGCCTAAAGTTGCAATGTCTTCCTGAAGCAAACAAAGCATCCTTGGTGCTGGTTAGAAACATTCCAGCTTTGTGCAGCATGTTCTGGGTGAATAGAAGAGCAATGACTAAAGAACTTACTATGTTGCAAAGAGATAAACAAGCATTCCTTGCATCATGTTTCCCTTTGACTGATTCCTAATAAATACAGTGGTGAAACCAGAATCAGGTCTCTCAGTTCTTGAGACTGCTAGTCCCCTGGTACCAACTTTTCTATATCTGTGTGTTTCTTTTCTTTTAGGTCTGTGGTGCCTTCTTTTAAGGTCTGTGGTGCCTTCTTTTCAACAATTATTTGTTGAGCTTGTCTCAACAACAAGTAAATGATGGAATTATTATTGGAAATTGGAGGAAAGGTGATCCATATTTTAAGGTTGCAAAGAACTTAGCAAGATTAACTCCTGATGTTTTATGGAAGACTGAATTTGAAAATGACAAACCTGGGTATTTAGCTGAAGAGCTTTCCAAAGTAAACTCAGAGAATGTGGCTTGGCTTCTCCTTGTAGCTTATAGCAAAATGCTAGATGAGAGAGATAAGCTGAGGACTGACTGTTGGGCACAAAGAAAGCAGAAACTGATTCAAGAAATTTCAAGCCTCTGGAAATCAAACCCTGAGATGATAGTGCCCAATTTGAGAACTTAACTAAACTTAGAACTTGTAAATCAGAATTGTAAATGAAGTTATCTAAGAAAGACTTCTGGAAAGTCTTACTGTCAGATGGCTTAGTCCCCTGCTTTTTGCATGATAAAACAACACATTTTTTGAGATCACTGTATGAACAGTATTGCTGTCAGCCTGGAATAAAAAGGATATGGAAGGGAGTGATTCAAAGGGAAAGAGCTTTAAGAGGAAAACAATTGAAGCTGAGATCTGGAATAAGACATCTCCTCAGGCCAAGAAAGGAACACCTCCCATGTACACAGAGAGTGTGAGTTTGCCCCAGCAGTTGAAGAGGGTGGATGGTCCTACCCAGAGTTCAGGGAGAGTTTTGCAGCCCCAGGATTCAGAGATTGTAGAGCACATTTCCCAAGTATTAGTGATGTTAAGGTCATGACCCCAAAGGTCTGAGAGTGGTAGGCCTGTCCCCTATTAATTTGGAAAGGCCAGGTCACCAATTCACTGATCTGAGAGGGTTGGGCCTGTATGCCAAATGTTAGGGAAGATGTTGTCTTCACTTTACTGTACTAGGAGGATTATGAATTTGCCCCAGAGGTCAGGGATGGTGTTGCCATCACCCCAAGGTTCTTGGATAGTGAGGTCTGGGGTCAGTCACCAATGAGATGCTTGTTAAGGGTGGAACAAAGAAAATAGATTTAGGGAAAGCCTGTGGAAAGTGTAAGTCCTCATAAGACTCCAAGGAGAAGAAACCATCACCTTGAGAATGACTTTCAGATATTGAAATTAAATGGAGTATTACCTCCAGGTTTACTGAAATGTAGAGGACCTATGACTCATATTCTCCTCCCAATTTCTCCTTATGGCAACACAAATGTTTATGCCTTGTCTGCCCCTTTGTATATTACAGGCAGATAAAATGTTTTGTAAGTTTCAGAAGTCTACAAAAGATAGGAATTTTCCCACAACCAAGGGTATTTCTATAACTTGATTATTATATGACTTTACACTTAGCATTGCTACCAATTTAAGGTTTTGAATATTGTAATGTCCTTTTGCAATTCAGAGGGTGCAGTGTAGAAGTTTGATATTGTTTACAAATTCCAAAAATAGATATTAGATTATGTTTGTAAACTGGTTTTCTCCTCTAGGTATATTAGATTGCATTAAATTCAGAGGTTTCACTTTTATTGATTAAATAATGATTAAGGCTTTAGGCCATGTCAATAAGATATTGACTCCCTGCCTACTTGGTAGGTGGGGATTCACAGTAAAATGACATGGCAGAGGAGTTAGTAGGAGTTTTACTCTTGTTGGAGACCTGGGAAGTAAATACACAGAAGAACAAAGAGGAATAGTGATGCCTTGACAGACACAGCAGAGTCCCAAGGAAAAAAGAGAGTCTACAGTTGACCTTGTGGAGACAACAGGGCAGTTCAGCCCAGAGAGAGATGAGCCTTGGGAGAGAGATAAACATATCCTAGCCTACAGCTGAGTTTATATGGGACCATGGAGCCCTAAGAAGATGAAGAAGTTTGAACCTTTGCAGACATTAGCAGCCATCTTGGTCCAACACATGGCAACAGATTTTGGTGAGGGAAGTAACTTATGCTTCATGGCCTGGTAACTGTAAGATTCTTCCCCAAATAAATACCCTTTTATAAAAGCCAACAGATTTCTAGTATTTTGTATCAGCACCCTTTGGCTGACTAATAAACCATGCAGCAGAAAGTCAAGGATGAAGGATCACTGGCAGCCAGACCAAGAAAACCCCAGTGTTTTAGGAGAAAGAATTAACTTTCTAATGCCTTGATTTTGGACTTGTGACAACCTCAAAACTGTGAACAAATAAAATCCTGTTGTTTAATCCAAGCCATTTTATGGTACTTGCTTTAACAGGCAGGAAACTAAGGCAAAGTCTTGGAAGGAAACATAGGGAAGTCTCTGTAGGATCTTGTGTTAGGCAATATTTCCTTTGCATTTTTACCAAAAAACAAAAGAAAAAGAAAAAGGAAAATGGGAACTCAGCAAAATTAAAAAAAAAAAATCATCAAAGTTCCTTTTCATAAACATGAAAAAGCATACAGAATGATAAAAAATAGTTAGAAAATATGCACCAAATGGTGTATTATCCAGATTGTATAAAGAAATATTAACAATAAAATGACATACAACCCAATTAAATAATGGGCAAAACCAGAGTAGATTTTTCTCCAAAGAAAATAGATAAATGGTCATAAGCACATGAAAAATGCAAAACGTCAATATCATTAGGAAAATGCAAATCAAATGAACAATGAGATAAAATTTCATGCCCACTAGAATGCCTACTACTAAAAACAGAAAATAACAAGATTTGGAGATGATGTGGAGAAATTGAACACTTGTTCTTATTTGAGGAGAAACTGAAAGGATGCTGGGGCACCTGCTGTGGAAATGAAAGTCAGGTTTATCCCCTAGCAGTCCCACTTCCAGATGAATACCCTAAAGAACTGAAATCAGGGGCTTCAAAGCAAATATTTTCACATCAATGTTTATAGTGGCACTATTCAAAATTGGCAAAAATGGAAGTAACCCAAATATCCATCATCACATGAATGTATAAGCAATAGGTAGTAAACACATAAAAAGGAATATTATTCCAGCACAAAAGGAATAAAATTCTCATAGATGCAACAAAATGCAAGAATTTGAAGGCATCATGCTTATTAAAATAAGCAAGAACCAATGGACAAATATTCTATAATATCACTGGTAAAAAAAATTTGCAATATGCAAATTCATAGATTGAGAAACTAGCATACAGGTTACCAGGGCCTGGGTTGGGTGTAGGAAATGGGGAGTCAATCTTAATTGCTAGAGTTTCTGTTTTGGAAGGGGGAAATTTTTCTAATGTACCTGGTGATGGTATCACAAAAAGATGACTATCACCACCACTGAGGAGGAGCAATCAGGACTGATGGGGAACAGGGGCAGCTTTCAGCAAAACCCTTCACATCAACATTTCCCTGAGGAAAACTGGGTAACTGTGATTGTGGGAAAAACCTTACTTTCTGGCAGACTTCAGAGCAACTTGGTCTACTTAAATGAAAAGCAAGGGTATCTCTCTCCATAGTCTGTGGCTAATCCTGGGGTGCCTGGGACTATAGACCTGTCTTGCAGCTTCTTAAGTGTCAGCCATGGGGCACTAACTTAAACTAGAACTTCCTTTATACATATGTATGCCCTCTGCTGCTTCTAGGACAGGATTTGTTAACCAAACTAAACACTCATGTGGGTTTCTTTTCAGAAATACTAAACATTGAGGTTTCTCCAGATCAAGCCTGATTTTTTCAAGCTCCCTCCTACACTTAGATGGAGAGACCCGACTTGAGATCTCAGAAGATATGATCCTGAAAGTAGTCCAGAGGTTTGTGATGAAGGAATTCTGGGGAAGCCTGAGCTGCTGAGCCAAGTAGAGTAAAAAGTCACCCTGACGCAACAGCAGTGCCTCTTGAAAAGAGAGGCCATATAAGGTATAGAGTGATTATTAGAAGGTTTTCTCTGATATCAGTTAATTCACTCCTACTAATCTCCATCCAATACTCCTATTATGCCTTTTCAAAGGCCTGCCACTAAGGAACACAGGTTGGTGAAGGACTTGAGGGTAATTCATCAAATATTAGAGGACATTCACCCAGTAGTGACAAACACTTATATGTTACTAAACACGTTATCTGAGAATTTCCATTGGTTCTCAATATTAGGCATTAAAGAGGCCTTGTACTGTGTACCTCTGCACACAGAATCCAAGAATTATTTACTTTTGAATGGGGGAATTCCAAAACCAAAAATACTGCAACAAGATTGCTGGACTGTGCTCCCACAGGGATTTAAAAATCCCTTGCACACTCTATTTGGGGAAACTGTAGCTAGGGATTTAAGAAAGCTTCAGCTCCAAGAAGGAATTTTAGTACAATATGTAGATGATATCCTGATTGTCATAACTACCAAGGAATTTTCAGATCAGAATACTCCCTAATTCTTAACTTCCTGGAAAACTAAGTATAAAAGGTCTCTACAAAAAACAAACAAACAAAAAAATAAATCTGAGTATCACAGTGAAAGGCCTACAGTGAAAAATCTAGGACTTGAGCTATCTAAATGACAAAGGAATTTGTTGCCAGACAAGAGAAAAGCTTTAGCTAGCATGGCTAGGACCACTCAGTCCTTCTAGGAGAGAGCTCTAAGGGTTCCTTAGGAATAGCTAGATTTTGCCTTATTTGGAGTCCAAAGTTTGGACTTATTGCCAAACTGCTATACAAGTGTCTTAAAGGAAAAGAAAATGAGCCCTTAAGTTGGACTGCTGAATACCAACAGACATTTCATGCTATTTTTTTTAAAGCACTTTAAACAGCAGCAGCACTTGGCCTCCCAGACAGAAATCTATTTGTACACAAGTGGAAGGAAATAAGCCTGGGGTATTAACACAAAACTTAGGAAACACATGAAGGCCTATTGCGTACTTTTATTAACAATTAGATATAGTGACCGAAGGATTGCCAGTCAGCCTCTGAGCAATGAGCAATGGCTTCCTGTCTAAAGTTAAAAGAATTACTTTGGGACTCTCACTGTATAGTAGCCTTCCTTGAACAAAAAAGAGGATATTAGCTCATTTCTGGGAGGCTAAGCAAAAAAAAATTACTTTGGGACACCCACTGTGTAATAACCCTCCTTGAACAAAAAGGAGGGTATTAGCTCATTTCTGGGAGGCTAAGCAAGTACCAGGCCACTCTACTAGAGAATCCAAATGTTAAATTTAAGGCAGTTTTCTCTTTAACCTAGCCCACCTACTTCCCAATACACAAGAAAAACTTATCCATGATTGTATATAAGTAATTGAAGAAGTCTATTCTAGCCAACATGGCCTCACAGATCAACCCTTGGAGGATCCAGTTGTTCACCAATGGGAGCAGCTTCATGCACCAGGACTCTGAAGAGCTGGTATGCTATAATAACACTCCAGGAATTTCTGGATGTGAATGAACTTCTTTCAGGTACATCTGCTCGGAAGGCAGAATTCACAGTTCTCAACAGAGCCTTACATTTGGGAAATATTAAAAGAGTCACTGAATATATCAACTCAAAATATGTCTTTTCAGTAGCCCTTGCCCATGGAGCCATTTGGAAAGAGTGTTTTTAATCTGAGGGAAGAAAGAAACTAAGCATGCAGAAGTCATATTAGCCTTGTTAGAAGCCATTGTGTTGCCACAAGAAATAACAATTGCCCATTGTCCAGGGTATGAGAAAAATGGCAACCTAATAGCAAAAGAAAATAATTTAGTAACCAAGCTGCTCTATAAGCAGCAAAAATGCAAAAGCCACACAATAATATCTTTGTCCTGATACCCAGCATGGACTAGGATGCATTTAAGTCCCACTATTCAACAGTGGGTTTGGACAGGGTTAAAAAATGGGGATTTTCTGTAAGCTGAGACAATACCATTAAGGAGAACTATAGAGCAAACAATAAAGGATGGCTTTACAATGAACAAGGGATTATTAGTGGTGCCTTAGCATTTAATGGAAGAGATCATCATACATTTACATCTAGTGTCTCATTATGGAAGGGATGATATATACCAGTGACTATGAAAGTTCATAGTAGGCCAAAATATGCAGAAAATAATACCAAAGGTGGTCCAGAATTACTTAATCTGTTCTAAAAAATAACCCCAAACAGAACACCCTTCTCCTGTTGAAAGAGTTTAAAGAGGAAGAACAGAATCAGGAGAGGACTGGCAAGTATATTTTCCCATCAGGCCCAAGCCAGAAGGCATAAATATCTAATAATGTTTGTGGACAACTTCTCTGGATGTAGAGACCTTTTCTTGTAGGACAGAAGACCTCTCATGTAGCCAAGATCCTGGTAAAAGAAATTATTCCTGTGCTTTTGTTGCTAAGGTAACCTAAGAAATATCTAGAGCCTGAGGAATACATTGGAAGCTGCACATTTCATGGAGGCCACAATCCACAGAAATAAAGTAAAGAGAAATCATACCTTAAAGAAGACTAGCAAAAATCTGTCAAGAAACTAGATTAACATGGGACAAAACATTACCACTTGCACTACTTAGGGTAAGAGTAGCCCCTAAAAGTGAGCTCTTATTGAGTCCTTATAAAATCTTATATGGGAGACCTTTCCTTAAGAGGAAGTTTTATTGTAATTTAGAAAACAATCATATTGTAAAAGAACTAGATATTGTGATATATATACAATATTTAAGTGCTTCTTACTGCTATTCACTACATGCTTGTAGCCACCTATATTTCCCACAGATGTATCCCTCCATTGAAAAAATCCAGGACTGGGTGCTTCTTAAAACCTGGAAAAATTATCATTCAGATCAATTACAGCCTCAATGGAATGGGCCTTATGAAGTTTTACTGGTTATTCACTCTTCAATTAAATTACAGTGTGTGACACCATTTATTCACCTTTCCTGAGGGAAACTAGTGTCTGCCAACTGATCCATCTATGAGAACCAGACAGGAAACAATCTCTACAAGCAATGAGAATCAGTAAGACCAGATCATCTAAACACTGAATGGTCACTGAATCCCACCGAAAGCTTTACATCTCCCAAATACCTGTATTAGCCCATAACTGACCTAAAGCTAGCCTTTAAAAAGGACCTGCCAGATAAGTAATGATAGATGTATAATCACCTCTCATAAATTTTTATATATTAATGTCCCTTCATAAACTCCCTGATGAATTTAACCACTTTATTGTAATCATTAGAACTATTAGAACTTCTGTTTCTTCAAAACCTTACCATGAACTCCATAAAAATTTTTAATATTTATCCTCTTCACTCACTCCCTTTCACCGTGAATCACCAGTCATTTCACAAGAAAACTGATATAGCTAATAAATCTCAGGGTTTGTTCTGTCTACATAATAACAACTCTTAGCCAAGGACCACCCTTATAGCTGATCTGAGATGACAGAAGCATAACATCTTCCTTAACCCACTTCAAAATAAAGAAGGCACAGGGTATACCATCCTATATCTCTTCCTTCCAAGTTAAAGCTACCTACATTTAAAAATGACTGTTAAGAATATCTCATTTGAGATCTACAATGGATTCAGTCATACACAATCAAGTCTCCTTGAACTACAACAGGTAACATCTTTAGCAGAAATGGTCCTCAAAAACCAAAGAGCTTTAGATACTTTTCTTGTCATCAAAGGTAGTATCTGTGCCTTTCTCAGTGAATTTTGTTTCTAAATCAATGAGTCTGGATAGGTTTTACATGATATAAATAAGGCTTAAGAAATTGCTATCATGTTCCAAACCTTTGGGGTTTCTATGTCATCTTGGGACCACCTCACATCTTTTACTGACCCTTTTTCTTGTTTTTGTGATAGCTAAAGCAAATTTCTCTGATGTACCCTACAAGTCCGTTTAATCCTCATACTTTGTTTTCTTGGAATATTATTCTTTTCCTATTTAAGTTCCCAACTAATTACTGAATGCTCCACTCATGTTACCAATCACATATTGCTATCCTTAATATCAGCCCCAGGAATATATGACCACAAATTCACACCAACCAAACAAACCATAAACAAAGCCCATAACTAGCAAGAAGCAGCCGGAAATGTCATCACTGAAAATCCCTCATGATTGAAGATTGCTAAAAACTGAAAAGGGAAAAATTGAAACCATAGGTGAGATAGCTGGGAATCCTAAATAAAAATCAATATCAAGGCCAAAACCTGTTGCTTATAAGGATTTCTTCTCTACCATTACTAAAATTCTTTCCTGAGCTTGTCTTACAGGCAATCAAACTTAACCACAGTCAAACAACCCCAAGTGGGAATCTGGAGCTTGTGCAAAGACATTATGCTCTTGCCACTTAAAAGACTACTGAAACACTAGGAATAAAAATCACATTCCTTGTAAATAAGATATCAGAAGCAAATAAAATAAGGAAGATAAGATTCATCCCACTGGCTTGTTTCTACCATATATAGATATAATACCAACCAGAATATGCCAACCTAAATCCCTGTCATTGATCCAGCTCCCTTTGTTTCCATCCTATAAATCTCTCTTAGTTCTTATATTTTTGAGACATATGTAAGGTTTCCTCCACTGTTCTTGCCACTTCATTGTGGACCATGAAATAAAACTCTTTTCTCAAAACCCTGGTGTCAAAGTATTGGAGTCTGTGTTCTGTGTATTTTGGGCAGTGAGCCTATTACATTGTAACATTTCTCAGATCTGGATATTAATGTTTTTCTCCAAATTTTACAAAATTGTAGCCACTTTTTTCAATTTTTATATGCTTAGGTTCTGTGCTTGTTTATGTAAGCAGTTTTGCTGTTATTTTTTCTCAGTGCCTCACTTTGAAAAACATTTATTCATCTGATTCAAGTTTACTGAGGCTGTCTTCAATAGCATAAAATCTGCTGTTGAGTCCTTCTGGCATATTTGTCATTTAAATAGGTTTTACTTAACCTTTCTAAAATTTCTGTTTAGTTAATTTTCATTTTAGTCTTCATTTTTTTCTGCTTTGATTGCTCATGTATTTCCTCATTGGATCATCTTTTCCTTAAGTCATTAAGCATATATTTACAACTGTTTTAAACTCTTGGCTGCTAATTAAAACATTGGGTTCATCTTGAAATAGGTTTCAATTAAATTTTTTCATTAATAGGAACACATTTTCTGCTTTTTCTTATGTTTGGTCATTTTTATACTTCTCTGTACTTTGTGAATGTTATATTGTGGGGATTCTTGTTTATGTTGTCTGTCAGTATAGGGTATTGAGATTTGTTCTGGCAGGCAGGAAATTAATGGCAATGATATTGAACTTCTCAAGCTTTATATTAGTCTTTATCAAGGGTGATATTTCATTTTATCCTCTGCATTTGGGCATGATATTTTCTGCAAGGCGTTTTCCTTTTTTTCTTATGTGCTATTGTTTTCTTTTTAATTTTCATTTATTTTGTCTTAACTGCATGCCTGAGTTAAAGATAATTGTCATACTGGAAGGACAATAAAATCCAGCTTCTCCAAAGCCTTCATGAACTCTTCTATGAAGGTACTGCTTACAGTCTCATAACAGCCTCTCTTGGCTGGTTGATTATCCATTTGCCCATATAGAGTTCAGTCTTCAGCTAAAAACTTTCAGAGAATCCCAGTAACAATACTTGAAGAATCTCCTTCTGATTCCTATTTTCTGTGTTCCCAGATTTCAATGGTGTCAGCTCCAATTTCTGCCTCTTTACACAAGTAAGACCTTTATACTCTGTACTCTGTTAACTCCTAAGTCAGCACAAAGTACAGAAAGGCAGGTTATATATAAGTCCCTTCTACAATATTTTTATCTCATGGCTACCTGATCTGTTTTGTTTCTAAAGCTTGAAAACAGTTTTCATCTGAATTTTGTTAAGGTTGAGAGTTGTTTATGATGACAGGTTCATTCTTGTACCATTTATACTGTCATAGCAGAAGCCAAAATCTGATCTGACCAAAGATTTTAAATGTCTTCTGATTTAAATGACAATATAGTTTGAAACACAATCTCATTTATTTTCCCTACAATTGTAATCACTCTCTTTTATTCCTTTAAAGGGTTATTCTCCTGTTTTTTGCCTTTTACAGGTTGACTTTTTATCTTTCTTTTCTTTTTGATAAATGTTATTCAGTTTTGTTTGCTATGAATTCATTGATTTTCTAATTTTAGTATTTTATTTCTCTGAATTTTTCAGGTAAATTCAATGGTTTTACTCTAAAATCTATAGATTAAAGATCTATAATTAATAATATAGGGATTTAATATTTCCTTTATTTATCTTCTTGCCACTTTTTCTTAAATGAAGTGCTAAGCTTTATTCATATTGACATCCACTATATAAATATTCTAGAGTTATATATTTAAGTTCCTATTTGACCAAGACATTATTAATATTGTATTTTTAGTTTTATTTGTTTTTAATTTTCAGATTGAAAGTTTTCATGGATTTCATGTTCTGAATATTAATTTTTTAATTTTTTAAAATTTTATTGAAATATATCATTCATACATGAGCATACATAAACAATAAATGTACAGTAAAAGTTGTGAACTTATAAAACAAACATGTATAACATTATATAAGGGTTCCATACATCACCCCACCACCAAGTTTTGAAACATTTTTATAAAATATGAAAGAATATCATCAAAATTTTACTACTAACTGTAATCCATAACCTTCATTTGGTATATTTTCACCCAACCCACCTTATTATTATTTTTTAATATATTTTTATTACAGAAGTTGTGAACTTATAAAACAATCATGCACATATATAGAATTCCTTTGGATGAAGGGGTGTTGAATATTAATTTTGAAATAGATTTTATGTTTTCAGATAACATAGGTTCTTTGGTTTAAATTTGAAATTTTATTGAAATTTATGAATTAAATATAATAAATTTTTATAAATGAGTCAAAGATACTGGTCAAAAATTTTCAAACTTTCTGAAATTTTGAAATTATCAAATATATTACTCAGGTTTAATATATTTGTGGGGTTTTTTTTACTCCTTGATTAATTAGATAGTAGATGTTTTTTTCATTATGCTACATCATTTAAGTTATTTATTCAGTAAATATTTTATTGAATATCTGCATCCTCCAGATACTGCATACAGAGTATAAGAAGTGATAAAAGGACTTTGTCATCTTGGACCCTACATTCTAGCTGGGAAAGACAGAGAAATATACAGAAGTAAGTGATACACCATATTAAAATGTGAAAAGTAATATTGAAAAATGAAAATGTAAGACAGACTGGGGTTTGAGAGATAAGGGGCAAGAGCATAACAAAGCAGTTGGATATATTGTAGTCAGGGCAGGCCTCAATAACAAGT
Organism: Cabassous unicinctus; assembly: GCA_029593785.1. NCBI lineage: Eukaryota > Metazoa > Chordata > Mammalia > Cingulata > Chlamyphoridae > Cabassous > Cabassous unicinctus. The sequence continues at coordinate 37,807 of JAQZBX010013734.1, forward strand.
TTGTTTACTTAAAACACCTTACAAATGGAAATTTATTTTCTTTCACTGAAATTCAATTTTGTTGCCAATAGGGAAGCTTTTCTTATGACTTCACCAGATCTATCCCAACAGAACACAGTAATGAAAGAGTTAATTCTTTAGAGTAAGTTTGTTACCCAGTCAAATAATTTTCAGGAAACTCACACATTTCTATTGGAGCAAGCACAGGTTTGATAGCAGAGTGTGGTTTAAATATATACTCAAAATTCCTCTTAAAACAACAAACAAATTTTCAGAGACATAAGACAGTATAATGAGCATGCCATGTTTAATTATAAAGAAATTAATCTACTTGAGGCCAAAGAATCTTAAAATTTACTTTCCTGCTTATGGTCTGTTGACATGGCTTTTCTTCATCAAGTTGTTCTACTGGTTTATCAGTTTAATTATTTTATTTCAAATTAACCAAAATTATCTATCCCCAGGAAAAGATGAGGTGAGCAGTGGGAGCAAGTACACACTCACATATGCCTATGAATATCTGGCCTATGATCAGTCAAAATATGAGACAAAAGGGATGTCACTTTAACATGCATGGAATTCTATTACCCCCCACCTGCCCTTTTTTAGGAAAATCTAAACATATAATCCGCATGGTGATAACTAGCAATCATATCCTGGAAATTCTCTTCAAGAAGACATGGATACTGTTCAATTACCAGGACCACAACATTACCATTGTTGGGTGTGGTAATGCAGGGAAAACTGCAATCCTTTACCAGTTTTCTATGAATGAAGTTGTACAAGCAACCCCTATAATAGGAAGCAATGGAGAAGAGACAGTGGTTAATAATAAACATTTCCTAATGTGGAATATTGGTGGCCAACAATCTCTTCATTATTCCTGGAACACTTATTATATTAACACTGAGTTTTTAATAGTTGTTGTGGACAGTACAGAAAGGATTACTCTTAAGAGAAAAAGTGCATAAAGTTAGCACATGAGGACCTGTGATTTGGTTTGCTGATTTTTGCTAATAGACAATATGTTAAAGAATTTATGATTGTAGCAGAAATCTCCCAGTTTTTGAAATTAACTTCTATTAAAGATCACCAGTGGTATAAACTGGCATGCTTTGCTCTTATCAGGAGGGATTGTGCCAGGACTTGAATGGATGATGGCATGACTTAAGATCAGATGATCTCTACTAACCTCTTCTCATAGACTTTGTGAAATGAAGTGCTGGAGTTTACCTGAAAGATGCAAAAATTAAAGGTTTATATATATTTATAATGAACTAATTTAAACTTTTCTGTAAGAAGAAAAATTAAGATCCCATATTTGAAAACAAAGATGAAGTCTCACCTTCAAATTTCCTTTCTCATTTGTTCCCATTAAAGTAAGTTCTTAAATTCATGACTGATATTTTTCTCATAATGAATCCTCTCAGGACATTGTATAGCCTATGTTAAGTATAAAGTGGGAGGAGGACATTGTTAACTTGAAGAACTTTACTATCAGTATAACCCTCCCTTATTGAATGTTCTCTTCTTTTTCTAAGTCAAAATACAAATCAGCACAGATACTCAGTTTCTAGCATTTTAGAGTATAATGTTACTTATGAAAAGTGTTTTGCATATGTATTGTGTATATACTTCAAGTTCAAGTTAATG
>JAQZBX010013735.1:0-13556 GCA_029593785.1 Cabassous unicinctus
TTTTTTTAATTATCAACAGAGGTAATCTAGTGAGGGAGATTATGGGCTATTTTCATTTCTTCTTTAATCTTCTGCATTAAGAAAAACAATGAATAAATATTATCTTTTACAAATAAAACATATGTCACATTCCCAAAGCCTTTCTTTTCTTCCAGAACTTGGTGCTGTTTGAATAGCACCTGGTTCTTACCTCAGTTGTCTTGTTCGTGCTCATCACATTTTTCACTCATCTGTCTTGCCCAGGGAAGTTCCTCAAGGGTTGAGGCTGTGCCTCATTTCTGGACTGGTGGTGACTGGCGTGTGGTAGTCATCAGTGTTGAATAAGAACCATGACTTCCTCCTATCTCCTCTTCCTATTTAAGAAATTAACAAGATACCAGTTCAGGCTTCATGATCTCCACGAATTGCTGCCCTCCTCTTTAGTCCATCTTCTCAAAATAACCTTTTGTATTACATAATTAGATACCTGATAATTTGTTGATTCTATTGTTCTCTCTCCCAATAGACTGTAAGCCCCTAGAGGTACAGAAGGGCTGTAGCTTAGAAGCCTGGATCCCACTGAATTTTAAGTGAACTGGTGAGAGTACAAGACAGAGCATTGTCTGCATAATAACTGTAATGGGTTTTTACATCCTCTGTTTATATCTACCCCTAGAGAGAGGGAGCCAGGCCTCTTTTGTCAAAATCAGTTTATGAGTGGTGAAATTTTAGGCTTCTTAGTTCTGATAAAAATATTTCTTATTTAGTTTTTATGAGCAGTGTTAACATAAAAAAAAGAACAACAAAAGGTATAATGAAGGATACATGTAGGCAATAAAATCTTTTCAGAGTCTTGGAGTAGTGGATAAAAATGCTGCAAATTATATGCTCTTTCCATTGCAGGGTAGTGTCTAGTTCCCCATGCTTGGAATTTGGGCTGGTCTTGGGGACTTGTCTGACCAATGGGATACAGGGAGAAGTGATGCTCTGTGACTTCCAAGGTGAAGTCATAAGAAAACTGGCAGCTTCTGACAGGCCTCTTGGTGTTGTGGCTGTTGCGATGAAAAACCCAAACCAGCACTCAGAGACAGCGGAGGAACCAGGCTTTATTTCCCAGAGGAAAGTTCAGTTTCCAAATTCTGGGCCCACGTGCATAATAAAGCCTGGTTCCTCCACTCTCTCTGAGTGCTGGTTTGGGTTCTTCATCGCAACAGCCGCAACATTTGTTTCCCTGACCGGGAAACCCAACTGAGCAGGCCCGTTGTGCCTCTGGCTTGGAACTGAAAGGTGCCGCCAACAGCGATCTCTGAGCGAACAAGGTAGGTGCCTCCTGTCATCTTGACGGGACCTTCTTCCGAGGCAGACCCCCACAGGCCACGTCCCCACGTCCCAGCTGGACTCAAGGGAGAGAGATGGACTGAACAATATCAGAAGACTTCGGAAAGGTAAGCACCCGGGTGCCAAGCTCCAGTCAGGCCTGTCTCCGAATGGAAGAGAAGACTGATCACCTCCTAAGGTCTCATGTGATGAAACTCCAGTATAGGGCAATTCTTGTGGGAGGGATTGTTTAACCTCTGAGTGACTGTGTGCGTGAATGTGGACGGTTGGGGCTTGTGCCTATCATACCAGTTTGTGGCCCCACGGCCTGTGCTACGGGGTCAGAGAGGGCCCCAACCTGTTTCTGTGGCTACGTCATCCAGCATAAAGGCGCACCTGGAAAATTGTCTGGATGCCTTAGCTAAGACGAGCCTAAGTTCCTGCAAGGGACACGGACAGGTGGGCATCTGAGTGGCCTTTAAAGAGGCACCCCACCTTTGTCTGTCTTGAGCCACCGACACAGGGTATGGGCTCATTACAGTCAAAACCCACCATCTTGAACTGCATGCTTAAGAACTTCAGGAAGGGATTTTCCGGAGATTATGGTATCCGGATGAACTCCAGCATCCTCTGAACTCTATGTGAGTTGGAGTGGCCCACTTTTAACGTCGACTGGCCCTCGGAAGGGACCCTAGACCTAGCCAAGGTCCGTGTGGTGTGGCTAGTGGTCACCGGAACCCCTAGCCACCCAGATCAGTTCCCCTTTATTGACTCCTGGTTAGAAATAGCCCTGACTCTGCCCCCTTGAGTTCACTTGTACATTGGAAAGAAAGGACAGAGCAGGGTCTTAGATGTACAAGAAGCAAGGCACCAGCAACCAGTCATTTATCAGGGGTCCTCGGAAGAAGACCCACCACTACCCCCACTGCCATATGTGCCAACTGCCCCAGCCCTTCTTCCTGGCTCAGGAGCACTGGTGGGTCTCCCAGAGATACCTCCTCCTTCAGTCTCCCCTCCAGGCCCGGAGGTACAGGCAAATCATGTGGTGACACCACCCCCGGCCCTTGCAGAACTGACGACCCCACCAGAGGGGAGTCTTGCAACCCCATTGGCAAGGAGACTCTGGTCGGCACAGCCTACATTGCAGATGCCCTCCATGAGACTCAGGGTCCACCCCAGCCTCAGGACAAGAGCAGGCCCCTACTGGTGTCCTAGACCCGGAAGATTGGGCACAGGCAGCGGCACCAGAAAGTAAACCTAACTGGGACTTTAACACTGAACAGGGACTGGCTGCACTTCAACTATATCCAGAAATGCTCCTGAGGGGTCCAAGAAGGGGCTAAATGACCCACAAACATGCACACCCTTCGACCCAGAAGCTCCAGAATACCAGAAGATGGTGAACGCCGCTTTCGTGGCACAAGCGGCGGCAGACATCAAAAAAAGTAAAAAAAACTTCAAAAGTTGGAAGGATTCGTGGGCATGAACATCTCTCAACTGCTAGAGGTCGCCAACAAAGTGTTCATCAATTGGGACGAAGTCGCTGAGCGGGAAGCAGCAGGAGAACGCTGCTGGCCAGAGACCAATGTGCTTACTGCAAAGAGAGCGGGCACTAGAAAAATGAGTGCCCCCAGAAGTCTCAGACACTAAGAGGAAGCACCCCTAAAGGAAAATATCAACTAGAGGCCCAAGACCACCTGATCGGGCTGGCAGGACTCAACCCTGAATAGGGGCAACTGGAGACCAGTCAAACCAACAGCCCTGTTGCCAGTCAAGGACCTGCCAGCTTGGCGGCCATGAAGTAACTCATGAGTTTCTGTACCTGCCTGAGTGCCCAGTTCCCCTGCTTGGCAGAGACCTCCTAACAAAACTTGGGGCCCAGATTACCTTCAAACCTGAAGGCTCAGCAAGCTTAAGCCTCAGAACCAGTCTCACTCTCCTCATCACCATGCCCCAAAGCAAAGAATGGAAACCTCACGCAGAAGAAAGTTGCTGGAAGGGAACCCAAACCCTCCTTCAACGTTTAACACGCACTGGGTCGAGAAAGGCTCAGATCTGTAAACAGCAGGTCAAATACCTAAGTTTCAACATCTTGCGAGGGCTCCAGATGCTAGGACCCAAGCGGAAAAGGGTGATGTGCTCCATCCCCACACCCACCACGAAAAGACAGATCCGTTTCTCAGAGCGGCAGGGTTCTGCCGCATCTGGATCCCTGGGTTTGCAGCAAGGCCAGACCCCTTTATGAAACTCTGGCGGGGCCGGAAAGGGAATCTCTTGCCTGGGGAAAATCTTGCTTTTCAAAACATCAAGAAACAACTCAGCCAAGCCCTTGCCTTGGGGCTTCCAAATGTGACTCAAGACTTTAACTATTTGTACATGAAAAAACAAAGTAGCACAGGCCTCAAAGTTCAGGGAAAGTTGAGCACATGAATCGAACCCTCAAAGCCACCCTAGCAAAGTTCTGCCAGGAAACTGGTCCCCCTGGGGAGATTTACTCCCTTTGGCCCTTCTCTGAATTATGTGCACCCCAGGACCCACAGGCTACTCTCCCTTTGAAATTCTGTTGGATGGCCACCCCCAATCATCCGGGTGTTCAGAGCAAGTCTCAGGCTTTTGGGGGAGGCCAACCTAGATTCCATTCTCCAGTAGCTTGGAGGAACTCTAGCTGAAAGGCATAAAACTGTCCCGTCTCAAAACCTCATCCCCTTGGGACACCCGGTGCAGCCTCATCAGCCAGGGGACCAGGTCTGGGTCAAAGACTGGAAGGAAAAAACCCCTCCAGCCTTCCTGGACAGGTCCATATACTGTAATCCTTATAACTCTCACTGCTTTTAAAGTTGCTGGCATCACCCCCTGGATTCATCATTCCAGGGTCAAGAAGGCCCATCACGACAAGGAGCAGAACAGCTGGGCAGCCCAACCTGTACCCAACCACCCCGAGAGTGAGAATCACCCAAGATCCTTGAGCACCAACCCTGCTGAACGCCAGCTGAATGGACCCCTGCTCCTGGTGGGGCCTGTGTTTATGCGGTCTGATCGCCTTGGTGTTTGGAATTGGACTCGGGGCTGTGGCCCCACAGACTGGACTGTTGTGAACAGAACCCTAATTGTTATAGCATACTGGTGCATAGTAAGATGTTTCTGTGCTTTAGGCTGTTTTTCCTTTTCTCCTTCAGGGCTGATGCCAGTTCCCAGCCCTGCTCCTCTCTCAGCAATAGATAGGTTAAAACAGCTCGCAGGGAAATACTAAATATACTAAATACTTCCTTTACCCACCGTACCTATATGCCAACAGAACGTTATAAGTTATCCAAAGCCTCCGCTTGTGAGGAAAGGGGGGACGTGCATCTTCCTGGGAGAAGAGTGCTGTTATTATGTTAATGAGACAGGAATAGTCACTACCAAAGTGAAAGAACTTAGAGATCAAATCCAAAAGAGGAAAAACCACTTAAATGAGTTTTGGGGCTGGAACCTTGGACAGTAGGGTCTGCCCCTGGCCGGACCCTTATTCATCTTGCCTATAGTGGCCATCTTTGGCCCATGCCTGATAAAGGCACTCATCAGGTTAACTACCACCAAGATTCTAGGCCTAAGGGGATACAGTCCCCTGAGTATAGATGATGCCCTATGGAAATTATAAGGGCATCAAAGGGGGGGAAATGATAAGGAAAGTCACTGCAGCCCTCCCCCTCCCTCTTTTCTGACAAGAATCTCCCACCTTAAAACTGGAACCTGCACTTCTGGCTCTGTAACCCTGCCCACTTGATTTCATAACCTGCAATTCTGCTTCTGTAACCATGCTTGCTTAGTTGCCGAAGGTAATGGAAAATTCTACCCGCCAAATCACTAGCCAATGAACAGGAGCCTGCAGACCCCAATAAAAACTCCAGAAAACTGGGGCTGGGGGCCCAGAACTTGGAAACTGAACTGACCTCTGGGCCTGCGTGTGTAATAAAGCCTGGTTCCTCCGCTCTCTCTGAGTGCCAGTTTGGGTTTTTCATCGCAACAGCCACAACACTGGAACACTCACTCTTGGTTCCTAAGTGACATCAGTCCCACTACCCTGCCAGAGAAACCATCAAGCAATGAAACAACATGGAGAGGAGCGGGAGGGCCCAGTGAGGCCCAGTTTTCTAGCCATCACTGCCAAGGCATGTGAGGGAAGCTGTCTACTGAATATCACCATCTGGACCAGAAGAAATATCCAGTTGAGGTCTGCCAGAATGTCTGACCCAAAGATATCAAAAAATGGTGGGGATTTTAAGTCACTAAATTTTGGTAGGGTTTGTTAGGCAGCTGGCTGGAATATTTGGGGATATGTGCTTGTGTTTTACCTTTTTTGTGGTTATTGTTGACAGATTGATCTACTCAAAGACAAAATTAGCGGTACATTTTACTGCACTAACAGCTACAAAATCATTCTGGTTTAAAAACAAGATACAATAATCACAAAATTAATTTAAACTTTATTTTTTTCTAGATGGCTTAGAAATGGTGGCATACTCAAGAGCTCCCTAAGTATTGGTTTTGTAATTTTATCCTCTTTTGACTTTTCCATTACAACAAAAGTACTTCTATAAATACTTCCCGGTAAGGCTGGAGAATTGGGTAGGCTGTGACAAATTCAAAAGCTTTCACCTCCATTTTTTCCACCTGAGACTTTAGGAAAGAAGGAACTTGTCTAGAGATTTTCTGAGCCAACTCTTATCATTTCTTTGCTCTGTGAGTTCTCTCCCTTGATCTTGATTTCCTTTATTTGTTTCATTGCTCATAAGACCTTGTGCTTTTTGGTTTTAATGTTGTCTGTTTAATGGATATTTTCATCCTTTTCCTACTTCCCCAGTGTTAATATTTTTGGGGAAAGTGATTCACTTGGAATCCTCTGGGAGATTAGTCAATATTTATTGTCTTGGAGGCCTTTGGCTCATTTAGCTCAGTATATGTGTTTATCTAAATCAGCTCCAACTCAGGCACTAGGTAGTGTTAGTCCCATCTGTCAAAATGACTCACCCATAGCCCCCAACTGGCTCCAGCAAGTCTCCCCTGCCCCAATGACAAATGGCCAAAACCCTTACCCTCTGCCCCTGAAAAAACAGTGTATGCTTTTACCTCAAAAGCTATTGCAAGATTGTCAATCATCCTACTGAGCATTCCAACATATATGACTCACCCTTGAAGGCCCTCTCCTGGACAGGATAAAAGTCAGTACTGCCCCCCTCTCCCATGCTGTTCTTGCTGAGTGCCCCACCCCCAGGCTATTTAAATGCAAACCAAAGTCAGTCTGGCATGCTGAAGTCTCACTTCAGACCCCTGCTGCACTGGCAATCTAACAAAATTTATCAGAACTTTGATCTGCCTGGGAGCCTCATTGAAAGAGGATCTAACAGGGAGTCCAAATTTTTAGCATTTACTGTCTTTTCACTTTGTGAAAATATATTGGAATTTTTTTAAGTTGAATGTCCTTTTTTTTTTTTTAGGAGATTCCAGTGATCAAACCCAGACTTTCCCACATGGGAAGCAGGCTCTCAACCAATGAGCCACCTCCACTCCCCAATGAGAGTTAGCTTTTTTGTTTGTAAGTTTTTTAGGCGGAATCAGGGATTGAATCCAGGACACTGCATGCATGAAGCAAGCACTGAACCACCTGAGCCACATCCACTCCTTGGATGTCCTTTTGATTGTGGTTCCAGGACACAGATCTCACATGGGTTCTCGGCCTTGCCTGGGACTCATAAACCTGTCCCAGTTAGGGTCTCTTAAGTGTGATTCATGTCTTTCTCTTCAAACTTCCTTAATTCCCCTCCCCTAGTGTCCCCCCAGGTTGAAGACCTTGCTTTAGACTTCCTTGAGAAAAGGGAAGCAGTCACTCAGGAACATTCCCCTCTTTCCACTGCCTGAACAGCCATCTTGCATCTGTACCCAAACTCTGTCTTCCTTCCCTTACTTTGGAAACACTGCCTCTTTGCCCCTTTGCCTATCAAAAAGCCAACTCTCCCCAAAACTGTGCTTTCTGAACTTCAAGAACTTCAGTTGTGTTTATCAAATCTTCATTCATGAATCATCAAAATCTCCCCTCTACTGCATCATTCCCATCAGCATAAAACTATGCTTCAATATATATCATCTTTCAACAAAAAAAAAGAAAGCTTTTCCTTTACTATATATATCTCTCTCTAGCTTCTACCTCTGTTTTTACTCCTCTTCACAGTACAACTTTCTTCTTTTTATTATGGTAACATTTATATATATTATTGTGCATATATATTATATATACATATATAATATATTACACATACAATGAAATTTGCCATTCATTTATTTTTTTAAGTGTACGGTTCAGGGGCATTAATTACTTTTAACAATGTTGTACTATCATCAGCACCATCCATCATCAAAACTTTTCCATCACACAAAACATAAACTCTGAACCTATTAAGAAATAACTTCCCAGTTGTTATGGTTAGGCTAATGTGTCAACTCAGCCAGGTATGTGCCAAGTTGTTTGGCCAAGCAAGCACTGGGCTAATTGTAATACAAGGACATTTATGGGCTTTAATCATCAGTGAGTTTACTGCATAGATGGTTGATTACATCCATGAGGAACCAGAGAGACTGCTGTCAGCAATGAGGGACATTTTATCCAATCAGTTGAAAGCCTCAAAAGGAGAAGTGATTACAACATTCAGAGAATTTCTACCTCGTCTTTAGACAGTCATCGTCTCCCGGAAACTCATCAAGCACCTTCATTGGACCTTCATTGGTGCCCGTGGTTTGCTGCCTGCCTACAGAATCTGGACTTGTGCATCCCCACAGTCACATGAGAGAATTTTACAAAATCTCATACTATTTACAGATATTTCCTGCTGATTCTGTTTCTGTAGAGAACCCTAATACAGCAGTTTACAGTCGAATTTCTTGAAGTAGTTACCTCTGGTCCTTCTCTACTTTTTCACCTCACATTTTCTCCTCAGTCCACTTCAATTGGGCTTCTGGCCCCCAACACCTCTCTGAGACTGCTCTTGTCTAGGTCATGAGTGGTCTCCACCTTGCCAAATGCAGTGGTCCCATCTCTGTCCTATTGTATTTGACCTCTCAGCTGCATTCAACACAGGTGACCACCTTCCTTTCTTTTCCAGGTTTCCAGGCTGTTGCCAAGTGAATGTGAGTAAAGTCTTCGTGGGCCTCCAGTCTAGTCCAGTCATAAGGTGAACATCACCAAGTGCCTGAATATAACCCTGATTATTGGCCTTCTCTCCCTCTGTGCCTGGCTAGTTCTGTCTTTCAAATGTAATGCAGGAAAATACACCAGGGAAAACAGCCACTTAGGATTGTCCCATGTAGGCTTCCTTGGAGATAAGACAGTTCCAGCCATTCAACAATGCACTCCTGCTCTAGAGAGAGGAGACAAGTGATGAACAAATCAAGGAACCCGGGCTGCCCTGCCCTCACCTCTCAACTGGAGACCGCCACTTGACACTTACTCCATAGTGTTTTTACTCCACTTTCCCCTTCCAATCCTATTCTAACTCCAAAATACCTCTCAAATCCATGCTTTTCACTTCAGCTCTGGTGCTGTACACCCTAAGGTAGTAGACTACATAGTTTCCTGAATCCATAATCCACCTCCCTCTTCTGCTCCCCCACCAAGTCCATTGCCCTGCAGCCAGAGTAACCTTTTTATTAGATAAATCTGAGCATATTCCTTTCCTGCCTAATCCATGGGTTAGTGCCCTGCTGCTAAAAGAAGAAATTCCAGAATTCTCAGTATATAATTTGGTCCCTGGTTACTTCTCCAGACAACTTTTGCAGCTCAACCACTTGCTCACTCTGCCTCAGCCAGGCTGATTTTCCTGTTCCTCAAAAGTTGTATTCTCTTTCCCTCCTGAGTATTTTCACATGTTGCTCCTTTATACATGACCTAACCATCTATACACACAATCTAACAGCTCTGACAATGGTACTTATGTATATATATTTTAGGTTTCAGCTTAAATGTCACTTCATCAGCCCTTCCACCTAATCTTTCATAAAACTCCTTTCCTGACACTTACCACAATTAATTTGCAGTGATTATTTCCCTCACTAGACTATGCCCTGGAAGAGCACAGATAGTGCTTATCTTGTTCAAGGCTGTCCAGCTGGCACCAGGAGATGGTCAATGAAGTAAATGCTGCACTGAACTTAACAGGCAAAGAACTTTTCCTTAAAAACCTCAGGCCCTTTCTACTTCATGGGTAATAATTTTTTTGTGATCCCATTATCAGTCCAAATTTTATGGTAAAGGTATCTTCTCACCTTAATCTCATTTTCTAGTGGTGATTGGAAACCTACCACAACCTGAGGGTCATGAGTATTTTTGGCCTAGACCAAACTCTTGCTAGCTTCTGATGGTTTTGCTGACCATCTTGGGCATCCTTGGCTTGCAGCTGCAGCACTTCAATCCTTGCCTCCCACTTCACATGGCCTTCATCCCTTGCCTATCTGTGTCCAAAATTTCCTCTACCTAAAAGAGCCAATAAGAAATTAATGTGTTTTACTGTATTATATTTGTTTAGATATTGTTGATTGTGGATTAAGTGAAACAATAACTAAATAACTATTATTTACCTCATAAAGTAGACATAGAGAACAACAATTAAATAACACTACAATAATAAACAAAAATCTTTGCACCTAGACATAAAACTTATTATTTGATACTAAAAAGACAGAAGTAAATAAAGGTTAGAATAAGAAAATTAAAAATCATTACTGCATAGTCCTATCATTAAATAAATCAGAATCAAAAATTCACCTGTAACAGAATCCGAAGTTTCATTTAGGTCATAAATAGCACTGGTTGAAGGAAAGATTTTAGTAATCATTTATTATAGTTATTTTATTTTTCATATATTCACCCCATAGGTATTTTGAATCAGTCTTGAGGTTAAATAATCTTCTACAAACAATATTATGAAAATATTTAAATATGTAATATAAGCCAAGATGTGGTGTCACTATACTTGTCTGGATCCCATCAGTTAAAGAAAATTCTTACGTATTAGACATACTAATCAAAGGAAAAGGAAGACCTATCTTAACATTCTTCTGGGAAATATAAGCTCAGGATTACTTAGTAAAATTGCCAATATCAGGCAAAAAAAAAGACATCATAGAATTGGTGGAAATAATAAAGTCAGAAGAAAATTTCCACTGACCACTAAATACCCCGTTTAATCTATTCTATTCCTCCCACCCCATCCCCCCCGGGGCCCACGATGACCCCCTGGCTTGACTCATTGGATGACAAGATTCATAGTTACATGCAACAAGGGGTCTTAACACACTGGTTTGTCCTCCCCTATTAGGAACTGCCCTTGCTCTTCAGAGACTCCCACTTGTCTATTTGTGAACAAATCAGTCCTCCCAAAGATAGGAGTCCAACTTCTTCCTGCCCATTATGTGGGTCTCCACTAAGTGAAACGACACATTATGGCAGAATGAACACTCACACACTCTCTAGAAGCCTACTCCAGGTGTGCCTTGTCCCAATTGCCTCCCCCAAATAACACCCTAAACCAGTGACCCTTCCTTGTCTTATTGATAAAAAAGCAATCCCACCTCTGTACTTTCAACCTTATACCCACAAATCCCCAGTGTTCACCTCGTCCTTCTCCCAACCCTTCCCCCAGTATCCTGGACCTTCTAACCCACCCTTCCCAATCTATCCATCTGTCAAGCCTGCACCACCTAACTCAATAATCCCATCCATCTTCCCCCTGGGATATAAACCCCATCTCAATTGGAGGTGGAGTGGACATCACCATCCCAGACTCCTCAGGATAGGTGGAAGAGCTATGGACTAGAGTGGACTTACTGGTATTCTGCAATAGACATATTGTGACTGAAGCAATGGAAGAAATTACAAGATAGATGTGGAGACAGTGACCACTGGAGACTCTGTGGGCAGGGAGAGGGAAAAGCAGTTGTAATACAAGGTCTTTTTCAGGACTTGGGAATTGTCCTGAGTGACATTGCAATGACAGATATAGGCCATTTTATATCATCATATAACATGCAGAACTGTGTGGGAGAGAGAGTGTGGTCTACAATGTGAACTATGGTCCATGCTTAATGGCAAAACCCAAGGATGTGTTTATCAATTGCAATGCTGTACCACACTAATGAAAGATGTTTATGTGGGAGGTTGTGGGAGGTGTGGGAGGTGGGGTGTATGGGAATCCTTATATTTTTTTGTCTAACATTTATGTAATCCAAAAACCGTTAAAATTTTTAATTAAAAAATATAAAGTCAGAGAAAAAAGAAATGTTCAAATGACGTATCAGAGAAGACAGATATTAGGTTGATGTCTATGATTAGGAAATAAATGAATGAAACAAAGCAAATTAGAACCCCCAACCAATTATTGTAGTTAATGAACTATTTTGAGTGACTATGAAACTATATTATTTTCATTTAATTAAAAAATGTTATCGATCTGATTGGGATACCCCAAAGGATTTCCTTATCTTCTTTTTTTTTTTTAAGATTTATTTTTATTTATTTATCATGCCCTTACAGCTTGTGCTGTGTGCATTTACTTTGCATTTTTCTGTGTCTGCTTGTCTCCCTTTGTTGTGTCATCTTGCTGCACTGGCTCACTGTGCCACATGGGCTGGCTTGCCTTCACCAGGAGGCCCCAGGAACTGAACCCAGGGCCTCCCATATGGTAAACGGGAGCCCAACCAACTGAGCCACAGTTGCTTCCCCTTATCTTCTTTTAAAATTGCCATGAGTGGAGGAATTGACATCAACAATCGCTGAAGGAGGTTGAGACAAAATTGCTTATGTAGATGAACAATTTATATTTTATTTCTTTTTTGAAAGAAATAAAATATAAAATTAAATGACTATGATGAAATCAATTTATTATTCTTCATAGGTGATTAAGACCTACAAGAAAAATATCAGCCCTGAAACAATTCTTATAATCTGATCAATAATGTTCCTGAGCCCACGGTGGTGAAAGATAAAAAATATATAATTTGGAATCTGAAAGTATGTGTTCATGGCCCAGGTCTATGAATAAAAGCTGTGTGAGGTTCAGCTTTCCAAAGTTTACTCCTCTTTAAAACAGCAATACTTGTGAATGATGAAGCAGGCACAATAATCAAGGTCATGCAGTTATTAATTACATAAAGCAATAACTATATACAGAATTTCCATTGTAGTTTGATTACAGATAAGAGTCTCTCATAATTGAATTTTTATCATCAAATTATTTATTTGCAAATACAAATATTGGCTCCACAAAATCAATATTATAACCAAAGCATTAAAAATGTATGTGATCATAGCCTTCAGCCAGGTATTCCATTCTTTGGTACACATAAAGGATGTGATTAGTAATATACACAGGAATATTTAATCTGGTTTAAATCCAGTTATTCACAGTATGATTAAGATGGCTATCAATGAAGGTTTAGTTGTCATCTACTATAGTTTCATACTTAAAAATAGTATATGTTTATTAAATGCCAAAAAAAAAGTTATACTATGTACGATTAAATCAATATTAGCACATATAGAAAGAACTCTGAAGTTATAAAGAGAAAGTGACTGGTTTTAGAGAAAGTGATAATAATGGACAACCTTTAGAAATTATTTTAAAGTAGCATCCATGAATATCTTTTTAATAGAAAGTAAAAAACTCCAAATACCTTGAAGTCATCATTAAAGCCCAACAAAGTTTGCAAAGGAGAAGGGAAATAATAAAACCTATCATTTACTGAGCACTTGATACACAAATGGAACTTTGTATGCATTACTTTATTTCACCTTTATATAAGCTCTCACAGCTAACACATGCCAGAGCTAAGATTCAATTCCAGATCTCACTCCATGTGCATGTACTCTTCTCATATCTTGTACACAAATCATGTATTACTTCCTATCAAATCACAACTCATATATAACTTCCTATTGTACCATGGTGTTATTTTGCAAACAACCCCTGACTCATAATGAAAGAACATGATTTTTAAAAACATGATTTTTAAAGCCATTAAGACAAGAGAACAAAACTAAGAACAAAAGGGACTAGCATTAAGAGACTATGAAACACTAGCAATCTGAATTGTCTTATAGATTTCAAAGCTAGCAAAATAAGCTTAAAGGAATTATTGTTTAATTAACTCATTATAACAAAATATAAGCCACCAGAAAGTTTAAGTTTTCTTGTCCTCTACTGAATTTTCACAACCATTTAAGGTTACACCCT